>JASANF010018070.1:0-67248 GCA_030248245.1 Trissonchulus sp. WLG1_4
AATAAAATTTTTAAAAATTACAAAAAAATTACAAAAAAATGACAAAAAAATTACAAAAAAGTTACAAAAAAATTACAAAAAAGTTACAAAAAAATTACAAAACCCGTTTTGTAATATTTTTGTAACTTTTTTGTAACTTTTTTGTAATCAGATTTTTTCCTGTGTACCCCCTTAAATGCAGTTTGGGGAGGAAAAATAGTGGACCTATTTTTTTTAGTAGAGCACCTTGGGGGAAGCATTTTTGCTTCAAGAACCCCTATTTTATTTTTTGGATTTTCTGAGATATGACCCCACGAATCTGAACCCTCAGTGAGGGACGTTTTCTCAATTTTTTTCCGAAGTCCTTGTTTTTTCCGTTGTAATCGTGTCTTAATGGTGTCAGATTAGTGTTTACAATTTTTTAGAATCGAAACAAAGGCTCTTTGACCGGGTTCCTGCCGAAAAATTAGCCAAATTCGCCATAAACGTCCAATTTTTGACCAAATTCAAACTTGGCCTTAATTTAGGCTTAGGCTAAGGGTTTAGGCTTTGTATGGGGCTTAGGCTTAGGCTCAGTATCAGGCTTAGGCTTAGGTTCAGGCTTAGGCTTAGGCTCAGGCTTAGGCAATTGAAAATTCCAGAAAAAATCCTGCCAGCTTAGCCTTGAGAATCCTGCCAGCTAAGCCTAGACGATGCCTTAAAACATCATAACGCACTCAAAACCATACATGTACACGGGGTCTCGGTCTGGGGGGGGCTTGTCCCGAAATTTTCGACACTTTAGGGGGGGGGGGGGCTTGTCCCGATATTTTGTCCCAAAAACGCGAAAATTTCCAATTTTTGCCTAAAAATTGGAAATTTTTTGCGAAATTTCGATATTTTTAGCGATTTTTTCGTTTTTTTGGTCATTTTTGAAGCATTTTACGGCGATTTGAAGCGATGTTGGGGTTTCAGAGAGGGGGACTTGTCCCGACGGGTCAAATCTGAGGGGGGGCTTGTCCCGGAATTTCAAATCTGGGGGGGGGGGGGCTTGCCCCCCCCCCAGACCCCCCCCCATGTACATCTGTGCTCAAAACTATCCAAAAACAAAGATTATAGCCATTTTTGGCTTCGAACTTTGGCCGACGTTCACTTCCAAAAATACTGAAAATGCCATTTTCAAGGGGTCATAGCTCAGAAAATCCAAATTTGTGGATAGGGGTTCTTTTACAAAAAATGCTTCCCTCAAGATGCTCTACTCCAAAAAATAGGTCCACTATTTTCCACCCCCCCCAACTGCACTTGATCCCAAAAAAATAGGTCCATAATTTCCCCCTCCCCCAACTGCATTGTTTAACCCCAAAAGGGCTTCCCTCAAAGGACTCTACTAAAAAATTAGGTCCACTATTTCACCCCTCATCCCCCAGCTGCATGTAACCCCATATTCGTGTATATCGGTCTTTATGAAAAGGTAGTGCATCATTACACAAAAGAAGTATAATTATACACATCACAGTCGGTTAGACAGGGTGGAATTCTAGAAGGGTGATTAAGTTAGTCAGTGATTAAAAGAATAACGCGCGTGCAGAATGAGATCAGGCAAGTCTATTCTCAGCGTGTAGAATAATCACAGGAAGAAAGTGTTTGAATGCTTTTAACATGTTTTTTGCACTTTCGATTAACATGCTTTTAACATGATATTTCGATATAACATGTTTTTAACATATTTTAACATATTGTTATTAACATGGTTTTAACATCTTTTAACATGTTTTTTGAATAGTGTTAAAAACATGTTAAAAAATTTTAACATCATTTTAACATGTTTTTCGCATCAAATTCACTCAAAATTAAGATAATTTTAACATATGTTAAAAACATGCTAAAAGTATGTTAAAAAGTTTAGCATGATTTTAACATGTTTTTTGCATCTTTTTCGAATATTCTAAAAAGATACGAAAAAGATGTTAAATCTATGCTAAAAGTTTTAGCATAAATTTAACATGTTTTTAACACATGTTAAAAATATGTTTAATTTGTGCAAATTTAATGCGAAAAACGTGTTAAATTGATGTTAAAATTTTTTAACATGTTTTTAACACTATTAAAAAAGCATGTTAAAAGATGTTAAAACCATGTTAATGACATGTTAAAATATGTTAAAAACATGTTAAAAGCATAATCGAAAGTGCAAAAAAACATGTTAAAAACATTCAAACACATTCTTCCTTTGAATTCGTAATGACAAAACGTAATGAAAGAACGTTTAGCGACTGATTAAGTTAGTCACTCGCTAATCAGTAATCACCCTTCTAGAATTCCACCCTGTATATACTTCTGATCTGATAATGCGCACGAAATTAACACAAATTGTAAAATTCACGCTCACTTGTCGTTTTTAAAACGAAGGCCGTGGCGTTTTTTCAGATATCAAGCCGGTGAATTTATCTTTGTTGTGGTTGTTGTTGTTGCTGGTACAGAACTCCGTCTGCCGGTCTGGGTGGTGGTCTGTTTTGTGAGCCACATTGCTTTGGCCTCCTCCACTGCCTTCTTCTAAGGTTTCGACTGCTGGCCCGGCACTTTGGTAGCTGTTTTCCCATCAAAGTGCCAGACCTTTGATCTCGGGATCTCGCTGAACCGTTTGTCGCCTAGCCAGCGGATCGTTGCCGATTCTGCCGACACAGTTGTAACCGTGCCCAGCCATCGTGGGTATCAGTAGCGTAGTAGGTATAAGTTGAGGGAGGGGCCAACGTGCCTTTTCGCCCAAAAATTTCTTAGTTTGTTTTAGTTATTGTCTATTGGGAGGGGGGGGCAAATCCCTGAGGAGGGGCCCTGGCCCCCCGCCCCCCCCCCTGGCTACGCCGCTCGTGGGTATCCAGTAAGCTTTCCCCACACAATGTCGCCCGCCTCGAGGGTGTCAGGGCTATCTGTTGTCCGTCCTCTGTCGAACGGCGTGGTGAAGGGGATGCCCGCGCCCTCCCTGTGCTTCTTCCAAAGATCTTTGGCACCCGTAAGATTTTCAACTAGATCCGTTAACTCGATATACCCAGTTTATAGCGGAACGAAGCAAGGGCAGGGCATTTGGTCGCAATGTGCTCAATAGCTTTGACTTGACCGAGTGACCCAATGAGCTTTGACCTCACCGCACCAGCTTATTCGTGAGTTTCGTCCTTTCTGATTCTGTGGGTGTAGTAGGCTCGTAGGTCTAAGCTGTTGCCGATTCTATACCTACGCACAGCTATGGCTTCGGGCCAGAAATTTTCCACGTCTCGCTTGAATTTGGCCTTCTGGTCATACATGTAGTTGGGGGGGATGGGGGGGAAGACCAAAATTCGGTCCCGGGGAAGGGAGGGGGGGCCCGCCAGGAGGAAAAGAGGGGGGAGGGTCCCGGACACAACTAGCTATCTTTCCACTTTCCAGCCTCTAGGCAGTCTCAGATAAGGCGATATATATAGATTTGTCCATAGCGCCCCCAGCTAACTCTCATTAATATTTTAACGTCTATTTGTGCATCTGTGTGAAAGATAGCGCCGCTAATGAAAGATAGAGTCCGCTAATTCTCATAAATTTACCAACGATCTAAGCAGTTTATATGCGCAACCTTATAGTAGCATGAACAGTCAATAATACCTAGCATAGGGGGTTGATGACTGACAGAACGGAGCAAAGTCGTAGCTTTATTTAAACAGAGCAAAAACTTTGATAAGTGTTGTAGCGTGTATATATAACTGATCATTTCCTGTCACAAGGAAAAATGAGCCCGGAGTCGAAAACCCCACTACAAAACTGACATACATCGACTTTTGCTGTCAAAATAAAAGTAGAAATGAACAAGCATAGACATGCAAAACAACAGCAACTGCAACATTTTAAAAATCAAAACTGAAAAGCTGCGACCAAGATCGATGTGCGTGCCTGCCTAACGGGGGGACTTGTGGGCAAAATGCAGGAGACTGAACTAGGCCCACTTCGTGTAGGGACCGACTGCCCCCTGAATTTAGCAACTGTCAAACTCAAAATATGAATGTTCACAGTTGACAGTTAACGGGAAAGTCTGGATTGCGGTTTTAGTAATTGTGCGTTTCAGCAAAATCAACAGCGCGTACGCAATGGACGAGACAATTTTTACACGCGCCTTCGGAAACAAAAGCAAAGAGCTGAAGCAATCTGTTTTTGATAATTCCGCACTTGTGAACTCGAAAGATGATGTAAGTTAATTAGTATGTAGTGTATATACATTATTGTGTAAATGTAAGCATGTATGTACAATTTGTGTCTGGAAAAGTGCCAGCCTAATGTATGAAATTTAATATTGCGTAAAATGTAATCTAGTCACATTATCACTTGTCGTGCCGAGCGGAGACTGTTTGTTGAGTTGACCAGACACATTTTTTGTGTAGTGAAAATCGTCGAGCTTGAAAATTTTAAATTTAATAATTTAGTAGGAAAAAATTTGGCGTTTCATTGCCTTCGCTTCTCGTGAAACCGTTTTGTAAAATAAGATGCAATCGGAAAAATAATAGGGCTGGTTGTTGTCTTTGAAATGTTTGAATATTATATATAAATTTTTAAGAAATTTAAACAGCTGGAGTTTTTGTTGAAGTTTTTGCAGATATGATGCTCCAAAAAAATCGAAAATTATGGGTTGTCTCGTGTCTCAGACAATTTAGTATTGTCAGCACTCGGTCTGCTGTCAGTCTTACGATGCGAAGCGTAAAAACTTTCAGCGGAGGGGTCAGCAATTTAGGTTTCGAAATTTTCATAATGTATGAAGTATTGTAAAGTCTAGTTTCGATTCCTGTTTTGTTTCGATTTTAGCATTTATGTGTATGTATTATGTAGTATGTATATGTAATTTGTCAGTGTCTGTTTAGTCTGGTCGCACTGCGTTACACTGGGCGTGCTCCGGAGGACACTTTGAAATAGTGCAGTTTTTGCTGGATCAAAAAAGCGAAATTAATGCAACTGACGACGTACGTATATAATATTTTCGATAAGCTAGTTTTTATTCTTGCACATACGTCGGCTACATATTATTATTTACTTACATAGGCTCTAAAACTAGGATCGATAGTCATTTCAGCTATATTAATGAAGGATTAGCGTCAGTAAGTTTCAAGCGAGACTCAAGCTGATTATAACTAGAGTAGAGATTACAAATTATTCAGTAGCTGTTACTTAACACATTGCCTCTTTTTTCATGCCGGCTCTATGGTAACTAATTATATATATCCTGCTCAGTGCTAAGTAAATTTAGTTAGCTAATTATTATTAATGATTATATCATGATAAATATTATAAAATTGTTTTAATAAATTAATTTAAAGATTTTGAACTTTTATTAGTTTGATTTCTAACTATTGCAGGTTGGTTGGAGTCCTCTGATGATAGCCAGCTCTGCCGGTCACTTGGATGTGGTGAGGCTGCTGCTGGGATGCGGGGCGGAGGTGAACCATCGAAATCACAACGGACAAGCTCCCCTTCATTATACTGCTTCCAAAAATCATGTAGAGGTCAGTTGACACTTTTTGCTTTTAATCTTAATTGGTAAAAAAGGGAAAATAAAGGTAAATAAAAATAACCATACGTGGGCAGCTACCGAATTCTGGGGGGGGGGGGTGAGCCACCGGGGGGGGGGTGGGGGGTGCGGAGCAACTTTTTCGGCTATTTTTGCTTCCTGAGCCACCAATTTCGCTTCGTGAGCCACTAATTTTTGCTCCGTGAGCTACCTTCGAAACATTCTGGGGGGGGGGGGTGACGGACCTGTCTGGAGGGGGGGGGTGAAAACCCCCCCACGCCCATGTATGTAAATAACCCGCGGATTGATAACTATATCGGCCATGTATGTAAATAACCCGCGGATTGATAACTATATCGGATGCGGTGCTCTGCTTTGTTACAAAGCCCTGGAGCGTCAGGGGTGCTATAATTTCAAGAGTGACTACATCCGTGGAAGGGGGACTAGCTCTTGCTCAAGGAGACCACGTATAACATTCGACCTTGTTAGTCTCAAACAGCTTCATTCCAGCTAATTACAGATTGGGTGAAGATGTTAACAAGTAACAACTAACGAAGTTCAATGAGGCCTTTTAAAAGTTCGAATAAATGTTTTATTTCGGAAATTTCCCGACATTAATAGGACGACAGCACACTTTAAGTGTGCTGCGCTTTTGCTAGCACTGATGTTATATATATTTCTAGTTTTCAGTACATACAGTATCTGTTCTAATGTTATTGATATGCCATCCACAAACGAAATCATCTAAATATGTGGATAAAATAGTTAATATTTTTGGTTTTTAGATCACGAAAATATTGCTAGACAATGGAGCTGATGCGAACGTTCGCGACAAATACGGCAGCACGCCCTTGCACCGAGCCGCCTCCAAGGGGAATGCCAAAGTGCTGAGGCTTTTGCTGGCCGTCAGAAATATTGATCTGAATGCAGCTGATGCAGAAGGAAACACTCCCTTGTGAGTTTGCAGGATATGACTAAGGGGAGGAGGAGAGTCCTGTCAGTTTTTTTATTCACCCGCAACCCCCTCCAATTTCGACGCGAGTTAAGCAATAAATAAAAAATAGCAGCCAGTGGCTTATGAATTAACCCAGACGTTAACAGGGGGGTCTAATCTGGGGGTCCTGTACCGATTTGACTGCTCTGGTACCAAGTCAGACAAAAAATGACCGCTCTTTAACGAAAAAATAAACGACTTTTAATGTCCATAGTTGAGAGCAAATTTTATTGAAATTTCCTTTGCAATTATGGCTCTAATTTTGCTTGCCCCTGTACCAAAATAAAATATCTCCGGGTGGGAGGGGTCCCGGACCGACCCCCATACCCCCCTCCGTGTTAAACTGTGAGTTAACCTTCACCTGGTCTGTTAACCTTATACCGTAAACTACCCACTGTTTCAGACACTTAGCCTGTGAAGAAGAACGAATGGACGAAGCCATCTTGTTGGCTCGAAGTGGAGCTTTTCTGGACAAACTAAATAAAGTACGTAATATATCGTCTGTGTGTGTGTGTAGGTAGAATTATTGTTGGGTTTCCGACCAGTTGCGAAGCAAAGACAACCCTTTTGTATCTGAAATGTCTGTTATTAATATTACAAGTTTAGTGCGTCGGCTATCTTAGGAAAGTATATGTACGTATAGCAAATATACGGATAACCAAAAATATGAAAAATTTGAAAAAGTATCTGATTAAGTAATATTTGGGGAGATGCCAAACAGGGCCCAAAATTTTCGAAATTGGTACTTTTTGGCCAGATAAATGGTAAGCGGTATATACGTATTGCATCTCAATGTTTACTAATGAAATGAGAACACTTTCGTAGAATACATTTTGCTAAAAAGATCCTAAGTTAAAATTTGAAAAAAACGACCCCCGGCTGCACTCGAACCATCGACCAGAGGGGTGAGACGCCTCAATGCTAACCACTACACCACGGGGGTTACAGCAACGGTAAGTTAAAATCGGTTTAAAATATTTTGTTTGTATTATTTAACATTATGGATTGGTTCCAAAAATTAATTTTATTTCCATAAAAAGAATTAAGCTTAGGAGTTAACCGAAAAATGATAAGCGGGTTATGAGCTTTCGTTTGGTATATTTGAAACTGGGTTTGGTACATTAAAAACTGGATTATTGGGTTGCCGACCAGTTGCGAAGCAAAGGCAACCCTTTTGTATCTGAAATGTCTGTTATTAATATTATTATTATTAATATTATTACAAGTCTAGTGCGTCTAGTTTAGACTAGTTAGACTAATAGTATTTATCTTAGTTTAGTCTATTTCATGCTACATTATTTAAAGATAAACAAAAAAATTTTAAATTTTTTGCCTAAATTCAATTGTTTTGGGATTTGATCACCCATGGTGTGATCTGTACAATTAGCCCCTTTTAGGAAAAGTTTTCAGGGGCCATAACTTTTGATACGGTAATGGTACAATTATAATTTCAACGTCATTTGGAAGGAAATTGTTAGAGCTTTAAAATGATGGGTCATATGACCCTGTGACGTGACGTTTAGCGTACGTCAAAATTTAGAAAGTGAAATTTTGACTTATTTTCAGGACGTTGCGCCATCATGTGATATGTCATCTGAAAGCGCTAAAAATTGTCTTTCTAATGACGTAATTGTCATCTTTCTACGATGTTCCTAGCCTAAGCTGTGGCCATTTTTGTGGTTAACCTCCAGAAATAACTGACTACAAAAATGGCCTGTCGCGGAGGATTCTGCGGAGGAAAAATAACTCAATTTTACGCCCTTTTAAACTCAAAGGCACAGCTTAGCGGTTAAGTATGAAGCATTAACGCTTCTTTTAGACACTTTGATGAAACAGATTGGAAGTAAAGAGTTTTCTGTAATAACGTTTAAACGTTGCTTGTAGCAACAGACAAATAACTCCGATTTACGTTGCGTATAACTTTAGAACCAAGCCACTGCACGAGATTCGAAAGTTAAACGTCTTAATAACACACATGGTTCTAACTGATATTTTAATATGGAGATATCTTCATTATCATTATGAATAGGATAGTATAAGTATATTAATTATTACAAGACTAGTGCGTCTAGTTTAGACTAGTTTGACAACATACTTAAGTTTCAGGACACTTGAGTGTTAATTTTACTGATTTAAAAAAAAATTCAGTTAAAATTTACATGTAAAGAGATATGATCTAACATGGGCTGATTATAGTTAGTCACGAAGGGTCAATTTTAAAAGACGTCTAGCGGACGATAGGAATGACGTACAAAGATGACACTTACATCAATCGTCTTGATTTAAGGAGCGCTTTCAAATGATGGGTCACATGACCTTGTCACGTGAGCATACCCTGAGATTTATATTTCGGGGTAACCTGAAGCGCTATGTAGTCATGTGACCCCTCATTTGAAAGCCCTGCTTGCCAGCAGTCCAATGCTGCTGTTCGTTTGTCAGTCCGGCGTTTTAAAGGCCAGTTATGGCGCCTTTAAAGACATGAGGAAAAAGAACACATATCGTAATTTAGTAATTACGATTTAATTATGATAAAAGTGTTCTATGGTGTGAAAACCTTAAAACCCCCATAACTTTTGTTATGGGGGTCGCAGCCACTTGGGAATTTCACCATTGGAATGGGGAGACAAAGCGCTTTCGATTGATGTGTCACATGACCCCTTTACTGCAAGTTGACGTAGTAATGACCCTGACGCCCGGACAAAAACCGCTATAATTTGGTATATGCTGTTTTATCAGCCATATGAATGGTGAAAATATCATACGCTAGGGGTTTCTGAGATCACTGCGAAAACGAAACCTGCTTATTATCATTATCATTATTATTAGGTTAATATATATTGTAATATATATTGTAAATATATTGTAAATATATTGTAACAAGTCTAGTGCGTCTAGTTTAGACTAGTTCGACCGTGTTGTATATATCTAACTTAAGTCTATTTATGTTAAATTATTTGAAAAATGAGCAAAAAAATTGAATTTTTGCCGAATTTGATTTGATCACCCATGGTGTGATCTTTAGTACAATCAGCCCCTTTTATGAAATTTTTCAGGGACCATAAGTTTTCATACGGAAGTGGGAAAATAATAATTTTAACGTCATTTGAAATTGTTAGAGCTTTCAAATGATGGGTGACATGGCCTTTAACTTGACGCTAAGCTTGCGTCATAATTTAGAATTGGAAATTTAAACGTTTAAACGTGAATAATATACGTCAAGTAAGGTATCATTCAAAAGCGCCTACTGTTCTGAGTTTAAAGGCGTCAATTTTATGTTTTTACGTTAACGTTGAGGCAAGTTATGACGGTGTGAATATTTGAGAATTAAATGACCTGTAGTATCATCTTATATTCGTCGTAGTAGATGTTCGAGCCCGAAAATGTCAGTATGAAAATATTTTATTTTTTCAAACCGGTTTAGCGGTTAAACGGTTTCCTTTACGAACTGACTTTGAATAGAAAAATTTTGGCCACGATGTCGGCTATCTGATAACGTAAAAATGACGTTTCTGCGTTGAGCCGATCCTGAGTTATTATCGTAATTATTTTTTTGCAAGAAAGTTTATATAGTATAGTAAGGTAATAAATATATTGTAAATATATTGTAAATATATTGTAAATATATTGTAATTATCATTATCATTATTATTAGGTTAATATATATTGTAAATATTGTAAATATTGTAAATATATTGTAAATATATTGTAAATATATTGTAAATATATTGTAAATATATTGTAAATACAAGACTAGTGCGTCTAGTTTAGACTAGTTAGACCATGTCGTATTTATCTTAGTGAAGTCTATTTTATTTTTCATTCTTTGAAAAATGAGCAAAAAATTTTTAAATTTTTGCCTAAATTTAATTGCTCAGAGATTTGATCACTCATGGTGTGATCTGTACAATTAGCCCCTTTTAGGAAAAGTTTTCAGGGGCCATAGCTTTTGATACGGTAGTGGTACAATTATAATTTTAACGTCATTTAAGAGGAAATTGTTAGAGCTTTCAAATGATGGGTCACATGACCCTGTGACGTGACGTTTAGCGTACGTCAAAATTTAGAAAGTGAAATTTAGACTTATTTTCAGGAAGTTGCGCCATCATGTGATATGTCATTTGAAAGCGCTAGAAATTGTCTTTCCAATGACGTAATTTTTATCTTTCTACGATGCTCCTAGCCTAAGCTGTGGCCATTTTTGTGGTTAACCTCCAGAAATAACTAACTACAAAAATGGCCTGTCGCGGAGGATTCTGCGGAGGAAAAATAACTCCATTTTACGCCCTTTTAAACGCAAAGTCACAGCTTAGCAGTGTAGTATGAAGCATTAACGCTTCTTTTAGAGATTTTGATGAAACAGATGCTAAGTACCGTGGTTTTAGTAACAACGTTTAAACGTTGCTCATAGCAACAGACAAATAACACCGTTTTACGTTGCGTATAACTTTGGAACCAAGCGGCTGCACAAGATTCGAAAGTTAAACGTCTTAATACCACACATGGTTCTAACTGATATTTTAATGTGGAGTAGATATTTTCATTATCATTATGAATAGGATAGTATAAGTATATTAATTGGGTTGCCGACCAGTTGCGAAGCAAAGGCAACCCTTTTGTATCTGAAATGTCTGTTATTAATATTATTATTAATATTATTATTAATACAAGTCTAGTGCGTCTAGTTTAGACTAGTTCGACAACATACATAAGTTTCATGGCATTTGAATGTTAATCTTATTGATTTTCAAAAAAAATCAGTGAAAAATTTACATGTAAAGAGATTTGACCCAACATGGGCTGATTATAGTTAGTCACGAAGGGTCAAGTTTAAAACACCTCCAGCGGACGATAGGAATGACGTACAAACATGACACTGACATCAATCGTTTTGATTTAAGGAGCGCTTTCAAATGAGGGGTCACATGACCTTGTCACGTGAGCATACCCCGAGATTTATATTTCGGGGTAACCTGAAGAGCTATGTAGTCATGTGACCCCTCTTTTGAAAGCCCTGCCTGCCCGCAGTCCAATGATGCTGTTCGTTTGTCTGTCCGACGTTTTAAAACCCAGTTATGGCGCTGAAAAGGTTATCAGGAAAAAGAACACATTTCGTAATTTAGTAATTACGATTTAATTATGATAAATGTGTTCTATGGTGTGAAAACGTTAAAACCCCCATAACTTTTGTTATGGGGGTCGCAGCCACTTGGGAATTTCACCATTGGAATGGGGAGAGAAAGCGCTTTCGATTGATGGGTCACATGACCCCTTTACTGCAAGTTGACGTAGTAATGACCTTGGCGCCCGGACAAAAACCGCTATAATTTGGTATATGCTGTTTTATCAGCCATATGAATGGTGAAAATATCATACACCAGGGGTTTCTGAGATCACTGCGAAGACGAAACCTGCTTATTATCATTATCATTATTATTAGGTTAATATATATTGTAATATATATTGTAAATATATTGTAAATATATTGTAAATATATTGTAAATATTGTAAATATATTGTAAATATATTGTAAATATATTGTAAATATTGTAAATATATTGTAAATATATTGTAAATATATATTGTAAATATATTGTAAATATTGTAAATATATTGTAAATATTGTAAATATATTGTAAATATATTGTAAATATATTGTAAATATATTGTAAATATATTGTAAATATATTGTAAATATATTGTAAATACAAGACTAGTGCGTCTAGTTTAGACTAGTTCGACCAAATCTAGATCCTGACGTAAGTTATTGTATGACAATAAAAAATTTTGAATTTTTTTCAAATTTTGTTCAAAATTAAATTTCAAAGTGATTTGATCGCATATGAGGTGATTATAGGTAGTCACTAAAGGGAAAAATTCCAGGAGCCATAACGTTTGTTAGGGTTAAGGTATCGACGTGAAATTTGTTTTATATGCTTGCGCTTGTCAAGAGCTTTCAATTGATATGTCGCATGATGATGTAAACGGCGACCAATGGTCAGTATAAAAATAATAGTCATACGTGACTGGCCGTTGCGTCCGTAAACGTCATGTAAGGTATCATCCGAAAGCCCTTTCAATTCTGAATTTAATGTTGTCAATTTTGTGTTTCTACGTCAAGGTTGACGCAAGTTATAACGATTTCAATTTTTTCGAACTTTGTTCGATACGTTTGTGGTGTGAGTAGTCGCGGAGGAATTTTTTCGAACAAAATTGTTTTCTAAAAAGAACTTTTGATAATAACTTATTTCACTTACCACGTAAAAGGTTCTAGTTTTCAAAGTTAGATAGGGCAGAAGACTGGCTTTCATTCGATACCAAAAAAGCTATACGTTAACGCTGACTTATATACCGAAAAACGTCTTTGACCACATAATGCTGTTTTTAGCCACCACGGTTTTGGTAATAACTTTTTTTAGGCTCCGCCAAAAATTTTCTAGTTTCCGCAGTTAGATAGTTCAGAACAGGCGCTTTCAATTGACACCAACCAAACTATAGATTCTGGCTTACTTGTCCCCAATAGCGTCAAAATACATTTGAAATATTAATAATACTGGACCACTGCCACGGTTTTGGCCATAATTTTTTTCAAGTACCGCGTAAAAGGATTTAGTTTTCGCTGTTGGATACCTAAGAGTTAGAGCTTTTATTTGATACCAAAAAAGTTATAGGTCACCGCTGACTTATATGCCGAAAAACGTCAAAATGTTTTGACTAAATATTGCGTCATTTTGACGTACTTTAGGCTATAACTTTATTCAGGTACCACGTAAAAAGTTCTAGTTTTCACTGTTAGTTAGGGTAGAAAAAGAGCTTTCAGGTGATATCAAAAACGTTACGGTTATATTTGTCCTACTTGCAGAAAAACGTCAAAATAGATTGTTATCGTGTTTAGCTGCATAAACGCAAAATGTTTGACGTTTTGGCGCCATAACGTCCGGATAAAAGGTCTTACAGATTTCAAAAGTTCAAATCTAGTCCAGAATTTGCTCCTCTACAATTTGGCGTTTTCAGTATGTTTATATGACTAGTAGAAGTTGAATTATTCTCATTATCATAATTATTAGGATAGTTCATATTGTAACAAGTCTAGTGCGTCTAGTTTAGACTAGTTCGACCATTCCTTGTGGTTTATGCTTTAACAGCAGCATTCTAAATAATTGGCAAAAATTTTCTTAATTTTGTCAAACTTTCAATCACATTGAGATTTGATCACACATGGTGTGATTCATGTAGTCAGCCCCCTTAGCAAAGTTTGAGTGGCCGTAACTTTCCATAGCGTGGAGATACTGCAATGATTTTGACATAGTTTGAAAGCAAATTGCAAGAGCTTTCGAATGATGGGTGACATGTCCCTGTAAGTTGACGTTAAGCTTGCGTCATAATTTATAATTTGAAATTTAAGCGTTTAAACGTGAATGGTATACGTCAAGTAAGGTGTCATTTGAAAGCGCTTTCTATTCTAAGTTGAGTGCCGTCAATTATGTGATTGTACGTCAACGTTGAAGCAAGTTATGACGCTTTCAATATTGCTTACCATATGACACAAAATATCGCTATAGTCATCATAGTAGATGTTCAAGCCCGAAAATGTGAGTGTAAAATTTTTTCATTTTTTCAAACCGGTTTAGCGGCTCAGCGGTTCATTTAACCGACTAACTCTGAATAGAAAACATCTTGGTCTTGATCTCTGCTATGTAATAACGCAAAAACGAAGTTTCTACTTTGAGCGGTTCCTGAGTTATTATCATTTCTCTTTTTTGCCGAAAAATTAATATAGTATAGTAAGGTAATTATTAATCCTTTGGCTTCTTATGTTGCCACTTTTTTGTGTGAAATGCTTTATGGATATGAACCAAACTTTGGTGGAAGGGTCCCCCCCTTGAGTGATTGTGCCCCCCACCTTGGTGACCCCGTGACCCCTCGGGGGGCCGGGTCACGTGACCCTCAAAATGAGGGGGTCCTCAGGGGTCAAATTTTCGAAATTGAGATTTTGATGTTTCTGGGGGTAGTTTGAGCTCCTGAACACGAATCCGAGGTCCATTTTTGCGTAGGACCTTCCTGGACCCCCCTATGACCTCCTCAGGGTACCCACCCTAGGGGGTCCAGGGGGTCCTCAGGGGTCAAATTTTCGAAATTGAGATTTTGCTGTTTCTGGGGGTAATTTGGGCCCCGGAACACGAATCCGAGGTCCATTTTTGCGTAGGACCTTCCTGGACCCCCCTATGACCTCCTCAGGGTACCCACCCTAGGGGGTCCAGGGGGTCCTCAGGGGTCGAATTTTCGAAATTGAGATTTTGCTGTTTCTGGGGGTAATTTGGGCCCCGGAACACGAATCCGATGTCCATTTTTTCGTAGGACCTTCCTGGACCCCCCTATGACCTCCTCAGGGTACCCCTCCTAAGGGGTCCTCAGGGGTCAAATTTTCGAAATTGAGATTTTGCTGTTTCTGGGGGTAATTTGGGTCCCGGAACACGAATCCGAGGTCCATGTTTGCGTAGGACCTTCCTGGACCCCCCTATGACCTCCTCAGGGTACCCCTCCTAAGGGGTCCTCAGGGGTCAAATTTTCGAAATTGAGATTTTGCTGTTTCTGGGGGTAATTTGGGCCCCGGAACACGAATTCGAGGTCCAATTATGCCTACGACTTGCATGTGCCCGCCTATGGCCCCCTAAGGGTAGTCCCCTTAGGGGGTCAAATTTTGAAATGTCCATTTTGGCGTAGAACACAATAAAGTGGTCCTCTTTATTACATAATGATAGTAGTATAGAGCAGCTTTGCTGGGTTTTGATAGTAGTATAGGGTTGGTTTGGATGCGATAGTAGTATAGAGTATCTTTATTGGGTTGCGGACCGAATCTGAAGGAAGAACACAAAAATAATTCTATTGTATCTGTAATATCTGTTATTGTCAAGATAATAGAATAAGATATGGACGTAGTCTGTAATGTTTATAGTGCTTTTAGGGTTGTTTTTTGGGTTGCCGACCAGTTGCGAAGCAAAGGCAACCCTTTTGTATCTGAAATGTCTGTTATTAATATTATTATTATTATTACAAGTCTAGTGCGTCTAGTTTAGACTAGTTAGACAATATCTTATTTATCTTAGTTTAGTCTGTTTTATGTTACATTATTTAAAAAATGAACAAATTTTTTAAAATTTTTGTCTAAATTCAATTGCTCAGAGATTTGATCACTCATGGTGTGATCTGTACAATTAGCCCCTTTTAGGAAAACTTTTCAGGGGCCATAGCTTTTGATACGGTAGGGGTACAATTATAATTTTAACGTCATTTGAGAGGAAATTGTTAAAGCTTTCAAATGGTGGGTCACATGACCCTGTGACGTGACGTTTAGCGTCCGTCAAAATTTAGAAAGTAAAATTTGGACGTATTTTCAGGAAGTTGCACCATCATGTGATATGTCATTTGAAAGCGCTGAAAATTGTCTTTCTAATGACGTAATTTTCATCTTTCTACGATGTTCCTAGCCTAAGCTGTGGCCATTTTTGTGGTTAACCTCCAGAAATAACTAACTACAAAAATGGCCTGTCGCGGAGGATTCTGGAGGAGGAAAAATAACTCCATTTTACGCCCTTTTAAACGCAAAGGCAGAGCTTAGCAGCAGGGTTGGCAAGTCTCGGGTTTGCAACCGAGACCGAGACCGAGACCGAGACCGAGACCAGGCAACCGAGACCACCGAAACGAGACCTACGAGACCGAGACCAGCCTTTGGTGGACCTTTTTTCAAGTTTCAATTTTAAAAATTTGAGATACTTTGAAACGTAAAAATTTAAGTTACAAAAAAGTGACCATTAGGTTAGGTTGTGTTGTATGAGTGTATGACTTGCAAAGTTGCGAGATACTTAACATTGTTACGACCAGATGCAAGAGAGTAGGTGATTGACGGTGGCAATACATAGGATTTTTTCCCGCTATTCTGTCAACTTTTGTTATTTTGAAAAGTTCCGCACACTGCTTTCGCATGCCACAGGGCGTTTTATAGTGCATTGCATGTGCGTATATATATTGGCAATTTGGCAGCCTAACTCGGGTGCCAGCGTAGAATCGTTTGTGCTGGTGCAGTGGTGCTACTATCAGAAGTTCTGATAGGGACATCATCACGGACCAGAAAAGTTTCTCCCGCTCACACATTTATATGGAGGGAAGGTTTGATGCCCCAACCAGTTCGTAGCCCAAAGGGCATTTGATTGCGCCTAGGTTTTTTCAGATACTTAATGTTTTGATATGCGTTTAAAGGTTGGGGCTCAAGAAATTCGATTAAACTGCTACCCAATTCGAGATTAGTAAAGTCGCAGAAGCCAGCAAATTTTTAATTACAAATCAGCTATGAACTTAGCACTATTTGGTAAATGATGGGCAGTATTTTTACTGTTTAACATATGTATGCTTGTGAGGTTCCACATACAATAATGCAACATCGCTAAGTCAGACAACCCATTCTAGCTCAAATAATTAAAAAATCTAGTTTGTTATACATAGTTTGAACTTGAAGTTAGCCGAAGTTTGCTAGTGAACTGACATTCTTCTGCAGTAGAAAGTTTTGACCATTTCATGCTTGGGATTCTGTAAAAAAATCTTTGTGATTTTGGAAAATTTTGAAAACTTCAAGTCTCATCTGAAATACCGAGACCACCCTATGGCAGGTCTCGGTTTTCCTACCGAGACCGAGACCGAGACCGAGACCGAGACCAGCCTAGTCTCGGGTTTTTTACGAGACCGAGACCGAGACCGAGACCGAGACTGCCAACCCTGCTTAGCAGTCTAGTATGAAGCATTAACGTTTCTTGTAGACATTTTGATGAAACAGATGCTAAGCACCGTGGTTTCAGTAATAACGTTTAAACGTTGCTCGTCGCAACAGACAAATAACTCCGTTTTACGCTGCGTATAACTTTGGAACCAAGCGACTGCACGAGATTCGAAAGTTAAACGTCTTAATACCGCACATGGTTCTAACTGATATTTTAATGTGGAGTTGATATTTTCATTATCATTATGAATAGGATAGTATAAGTATATTAATTATTATTATTACAAGACTAGTGCGTCTAGTTTAGACTAGTTTGACAACATACTTAAGTTTCAGGACACTTGAGTGTTAATATTACTGATTTTAAAAAAAATAGTTAAAATTTAAATGTAAAGAGATTTGATCTAACATGGGCTGATTATAGTTTGTCACGAAGGGTCAATTTAAAAGACGTCTAGCGGACGATAGGAATGACTTACAAACATGACACTTACATCAATCGTCTTGATTTAAGGAGCGCTTTCAAATGAGGGGTCACATGACCTTGTCACGTGAGCATACCCTGAGATTTATATTTCGGGGTAACCTGAAGCGCTATGTAGTCATGTGACCCCTCACTTGAAAGCCCTGCTTGCCAGCAGTCCAATGATGCTGTTCGTTTGTCTGTCCGGCGTTTTAAAGGCCAGTTATGGCGCCTTTAAAGACATAAGGAAAAAGAACACATATCGTAATTTAGTAATTACGATTTAATTATGATAAAAGTGTTCTATGGTGTGAAAACCTTAAAACCCCCATAACTTTTGTTATGGGGGTCGCAGCCACTTGGGAATTTCACCATTGGAATGGGGAGACAAAGCGCTTTCGATTGATGGGTCACATGACCCCTTTACTGCAAGTTGACGTAGTAATGACCTTGGCGCCCGGACAAAAACCGCTGTAACTTGGTTTATGCTGTTTTATCAGCCATATGAATGGTGAAAATATCATACGCCAGGGGTTTCTGAGATCACTGCGAAGACGAAACCTGCTTATTATCATTATCATTATTATTAGGTTAATATATATTGTAATTGTAAATATATTGTAAATATATTGTAAATATATTGTAATTAATATATATTGTAATAAATATATTGTAATAAATATTGTAAATATTGTAAATATATTGTAAATATATTGTAAATATATTGTAAATATATTGTAAATATATTGTAAATATATTGTAAATATTGTAAATATATTGTAAATATATTGTAAATATTATTATTAATCCTTTGGCTTCTTATGTTGCCACTTTTTTGTGTGAAATGCTTTATGGATATGAACCAAACTTTGGTGGAAGGGTCCCCCCCTTGAGTACTTGCACCCCCCAACTTGATGGACTCGTGGCCCCTCGGGGGGCCGGGTCACGTGACCTTGAAAACTGGATCTGGTGTGTATGGACGAAACCTGTTGGGTTTATGTTTCAGCCATTAGGGGGTGTAAAAAGTGGGTTTTAGGGGTCGAATTTTCGAAATTTGGATTTTGACGTCCCTAGGGGTAATTTGGACCCCGGAACACGAATCCGAGGTCCATTTTCGTCTACGACCCCTCGGGACCCTTCCATGACCCCCCTAGGGCACCCTGCCCAGGGGGTCCCCAGGGGTCAAATTTTCGAAATTTGGATTTTGACGTCCCTAGGGGTAATTTGGCCCCCTGAACCCGAATCCCGGGTCCATATTTGTCTAGAACGCTCGTGGTCCCCGCCAAGCCCCCCTCCCTAGGGTACTATGCCCCAGGGTGCCAAAGGGGTCAAATTTTCGAAATTGAGATTTTGATGTTTCTAGGAGTAATTTGAGCTTCTGAACACAGAGGGTCATCTGCCTAGAATAGAGGGTCCTCTGCTTAGAATAGAGGGTCCTTTACCCACTGTCGGCAACCCGTTGATGTCAACCGACTTGTTGGGTTGCCGACTAGTTGCGAAGCAACAAAAAGCAACCCTTTTGTATCTGTCATGTCCGTTATTATTATTATTATTATTATTATTATTATTACAAGTCTAGTGCGTCTAGTTTAGACTAGTTAGACTAATAGTAGTTATCTTAGTTTAGTCTATTTCATGCTACATTATTTAAAGATGAACAAAAAATTTTTAAATTTTTTGCCTAAATTCAATTGTTTTGGGATTTGATCACCCATGGTGTGATCTGTACAATTAGCCCCTTTTAGGAAAAGTTTTCAGGGGCCATAACTTTTGATACGGTAATGGTACAATTATAATTTCAACGTCATTTTGAAGGAAATTGTTAGAGCTTTAAAATGATGGGTCATATGACCCTGTGACGTGACGTTTAGCGTACGTCAAAATTTAGAAAGTGAAATTTTGACTTATTTTCAGGACGTTGCGCCATCATGTGATATGTCATCTGAAAGCGCTAAAAATTGTCTTTCTAATGACGTAATTGTCATCTTTCTACGATGTTCCTAGCCTAAGCTGTGGCCATTTTTGTGGCTAACCTCCAGAAATAACTGACTACAAAAATGGCCTGTCGCGGAGGATTCTGCGGAGGAAAAATAACTCCATTTTACGCCCTTTTAAACTCAAAGGCACAGCTTAGCGGTTTAGTATGAAGCATTAACGCTTCTTTTAGACACTTTGATGAAACAGATTGGAAGTAAAGAGTTTTCTGTAATAACGTTTAAACGTTGCTTGTAGCAACAGACAAATAACTCCGATTTACGTTGCGTATAACTTTGGAACCAAGCCACTGCACGAGATTCGAAAGTTAAACGTCTTAATAACACACATGGTTCTAACTGATATTTTAATATGGAGATGATATCTTCATTATCATTATGAATAGGATAGTATAAGTATATTAATTATTACAAGTCTAGTGCGTCTAGTTTAGACTAGTTTGACAACATACTTAAGTTTCAGGACACTTGAGTGTTAATCTTACTGATTTTTTAAAAAAAAATCAGTTAAAATTTACATGTAAAGAGATTTGATCTAACATGGGCTGATTATAGTTAGTCACGAAAGGTCAATTTTAAAAGACGTCTAGCGGACGATAGGAATGACGTACAAACATGACACTTACATCAATCGTCTTAAATTAAAGAACGCTTTCAAATGAGGGGTCACATGACCTTGACACGTGAGCATACCCTGAGATTTATATTTCGGGGTAACCTGAGGCGCTATGTAGTCATGTGACCCCTCATTTGAAAGCCCTGCTTGCCAGCAGTCCAATGATGCTGTTCGTTTGTCTGTCCGGCGTTCTAAAGGCCAGTTATGGCGCCTTTAAAGACATGAGGAAAAAGAACACATATCGTAATTTAGTAATTACGATTTAATTATGATAAAAGTGTTCTATGGTGTGAAAACCTTAAAACCCCCATAACTTTTGTTATGGGGGTCGCAGCCACTTGGGAATTTCACCATTGGAATGGGGAGACAAAGCGCTTTCGATTGATGGGTCACATGACCCCTTTACTGCAAGTTGACGTAGTAATGACCTTGGCGCCCGGACAAAAACCGCTATAATTTGGTCTATGCTGTTTTATCAGCCATATGAATGGTGAAAATATTATACGCCAGGGGTTTCTGAGATCACTGCGAAGACGAAACCTGCTTATTATCATTATCATTATTATTAGGTTAATATATATTGTAATTATTAATACTAGACTAGTGCGTCTAGTTTAGACTAGTTTGACAACATACTTAAGTTTCAGGACACTTGAGTGTTAATCTTACTGATTTTTAAAAAAAATTCAGTTAAAATTTACATGTAAAGAGATTTGATCTAGCATGGGCTGATTATAGTTAGCCACGAAGGGTCAATTTTAAAAGACGTCTAGCGGACGATAGGAATGACGTACAAACATGACCCTTACATCAATCGTCTTGAATTAAGGAACGCTTTCAAATGAGGGGTCACATGACCTTGTCACGTGAGCATACCCTGAGATTTATATTTCGGGGTAAAACCTGAAGCGCTATGTAGTCATGTGACCCCTCATTTGAAAGCCCTGCTTGCCAGCAGTCCAATGATGCTGTTCGTTTGTCTGTCCGGCGTTTTAAAGGCCAGTTATGGCGCCTTTAAAGACATGAGGAAAAAGAACACATATCGTAATTTAGTAATTACGATTTAATTATGATAAAAGTGTTCTATGGTGTGAAAACCTTAAAACCCCCATAACTTTTGTTATGGGGGTCGCAGCCACTTGGGAATTTTACCATTGGAATGGGGAGACAAAGCGCTTTCGATTGATGGGTCACATGACCCCTTTACTGCAAGTTGACGTAGTACTGACCTTGGCGCCCGGACAAAACCCGCTATAATTTGGTATATGCTGTTTTATCAGCCATATGAATGGTGAAAATATCATACGCCAGGGGTTTCTGAGATCACTGCGAAGACGAAACCTGCTTATTATCATTATCATTATTATTAGGTTAATATATATTGTAAATATATTGTAAATATATATTGTAAATATATATTGTAAATATTGTAAATATATTGTAAATATATTGTAAATATATTGTAAATATATTGTAACAAGTTTAGTGTGTTTATATGACTAGTAGAAGTTGAATTATTCTCATTATCATAATTATTAGGATAGTTCATATTGTAACAAGTTTAGTGCGTCTAGTTTAGACTAGTTTTACAACTAAAAGTCCAGCGCATCTGAATATGTTAAAATTTGTTGAATTCAAAAAATGGTTCAAATTGAAATGTAAAAATGGTTCAAATTTAAATGTAAAGAGATTTGATCCAACATGGGCTGATTTTGAATAGTCACAAAGGTTGGATTTTAAAAGGCCCATAGCAGACAATAGGAATGACGGACAACCATGAAATTGACATCAATCGCTTAGATTTAAGGAGCGCTTTAAAATGAGGGGTCACATGACCCTGTCACGTGAGCGCACCCTGAGATATTTATTTCGGGGTCATCTGAAGTGGCAGGTGGTCATGTGACCCCTCTTTCGAAAGCCCTGCACGCCAGCAATCAAATGATACCATTCTTGTGTCCGTCCGAGTTCCTAAAGGCCAGTTATGGCGCCTTTAAGGATGTGAGAAAAAGAACACTTTTCGTAATGTAGTAATTACGATTTAATTATGATAACAGTGTTCTATGGGGTGAATTCCTTTAAAGTCCCATAACGTTTGTTATGCGGGTCGTAGTGACTTGGGAGTTTCATTATTCGATTGGTGAGATACAGCGCTTTCGATTGATGGGTCACATGACCCCCTTACTAAAAGTTGACGTTAGTCTTGACCTTGGCGCCCGGACAAAAACCGCTGTAATCAGCCCCAGACACTTTTTATCAAAAAATTATGCCTTGGGCCACGCTTACAACAGGCTGTACTACATTTTTGAGAAGTATTGAGAAGTATGATGAAGAATCTGTCATTATCATTATTTTTAGTATAGTTCATATTATGTAACAAGTCTAGTGCGTCTAGTTTAGACTAGTTTGACAACATACTTAAGTTTCAGGACACTTGAGTTTTAGCATTATGGCAACCAAAGTGAGATATCACACATGGTGTGATCTATATAGTCAGCCCCTTTTAGTAAATGTTTTCGGGGGTCATAACTTTTGATACAGTGCTAGTACAATATTAATATTAGCGTCATTTATGAGCAAATTCTGAGAGCTTTCAATTGATTCGTCACATGACCCTGTGACTTAACGTTTAACGTACGTCAAAATTTAGAACTTGAAATTTGGTCTTATTTTCAAAAAGTGGCGCAATCTTGGTACATGTTATTACAAAGCGCAAAAAATTGTCTTTGCGATGACGTTATTTTTATGTTTGTGCGTTATTCATAGCAAAAGTTATATACGTTTTTCTGGTTAATTTTAAAAAATGAGTAACTACAAAAGTGGTGTGTCGCGGAGGATTCGCGGAGGAAAAATAACTCCAATTTACGCCCTTTTACAGTCAAAATCACAGCATACCAAAGTAATTACAATTATTAACGCTTCTTTTGTACCTTTTGATGAAACAGATAATATGCGCCGCATTTTCAGTAGCAACGTTTCAACGTTGCTTGTAGCAGCAAACAAATAACCCCATTTTACGTTGCGTATAACTTGGAAACCACACGACTACACGAAATAAGAAAGCTAAACGTCATACTACCACACATGGTTCTAGCTGATCCTTCAATATAGAGTTGACATGTTGATTATCATTATGAATAGGATAGTATAAGTATATTAACAAGTCTAGTGCGTCTAGTTTAGACTAGTTCGATTATTCCTGATAAAATTTTGTGGTTTAACAATAAAATTTTACAGCTAACAAATATTTGAAAAAATTCAGCCTTGGCATTGAGATTTGATCACACATGGTGTTGTGATCCGTGTAGTCAGCCCCTTGAGCAAAGGATTAAGGGGCCATAACTTCGATAGCGTAAAGATACTACAATAATATTAGCATCATTCTGTGAGCAAATTCAAAGAGCTTTCAAATGATGGGTGACATGGCCCTGAAACCTTACGTTAAACTTGCGTCATAATTTAGAATTGGAAATTTAAACGTTTATACGTGAGTGGTATATGTCAAGTAATGTATCATTCAAAAGCGCTTACTGTTCTGAGTTGAAAGGCGTCAGTTTTATGTTTTCACGTTTACGTTGAGGCAAGTTATGACGGTTTGAATATTTTCGAATTAAATGACACTATAAATATAGTATCATCATACATTCATCGTAGTAGAGGTTCGAGCCCGAAAATGTCAGTATGGAAATTTTTTATTTTTTTCAAACCGGTGTAGCGGTTAAACGGTTTCCTTTACGAACTGACTTTGAATAGAAAACTTTTTGGCCACGCTGTCGGCTATCTGATAACGTAAAATGACGTTTTTGCGTTGAGCCGATTCTGAGTTATTATCGTAGTTATTTTTGAGCAAGAAAGTTTATAGTATAGTAAGGTAATTAGTGTGACCATTTTTTTGCAACTGCTTTTTTTATGTAATACTTTATGAATATGAACCAAACTTTGGTGGAAGGGTCCCCCCCATTGAGTGATTGTGCCCCCCACCTTGGTGACCCCGTGACCCTCGGGGGGCCGGGTCACGTGACCCTCAAAATGAGGGGTCCTCAGAGGTCAAATTTTCGAAATTGAGATTTTGATGGTTCTAGGGATAATTATTTTGAATGCGAATGAATAATAATCTGAACACGAATGCGAGGTCCATTTTTACCTAGGACCCCCCTGGAGCCTTCTATGACCCCCTCAGGGTACCCCCCCCCTAGGGGGTCCAGGGGTCCTAGGGGTCAATTTTTCGATATTGAGATTTTGATGTTTCTAGGTTTAATTTGGCTCCCTGAATACGAATTCGGGGTCCATTTTTGCCTAGAACGCTCGTGGACCCCGCCAAGCCCCCCACCCTAGGGTACCTTGCTCCAAGGGGCCAAAGGGGTCAAATTTTCGAAATTGAGATTTTGATGTTTCTAGGGGTAATTTGAGCTCCTGAACACGAACAGAGGGTCATCTACCTAGAATAGAGGGTCATCTACCTAGAATAGAGGGTCCTTTGCTTAGAATAGAGGGTCCTCTACCCACTGTCGGCAACCCGTTGTAGCCACCCGACTAGTTTCTACCTTGCTATTAGCTTTATTTAAATGTTAAATAATGCCTAGGCCCTTGAGTGTCGTATTATAAGCTGGTCGGGAATGTCTAATCTGTTATCTCGTGATTTTACGAAGTCTGAACCGCTTTGGTAAATTTATCTCTACGTTCCATTTTTTTCAAACAAAGCTTTTGTATTGAAAATTTCGGCCGCACCGGTCTTTCATTTCCGAAACCTAAAGCTCGGTTTTACATAAAATAATCCTTAGTATTCAACACATTTGTGTTGAAGCCGGATAGGCGTTAAGCCTTTCAAGTTCTCATCGTTGTATCGGGCAACTAAAACATGTGTTTTTTTATGCGCTCGTAGCTCAGGTACACCGTTGGAGACAATGTAAGAATATGATTTTCTCGGTGTTAAGTTTTTTGAGCAATTTATCGTTATTATTGCAGGAAAGCAAAACGCCCTTGGATTTTGCGAATCCTGGATTACGAAAATCTCTTATGCGGGCAGCAGAAACCGGATAACTTTTTTATTGTTATCATTATTTTGTAAATAAATATGCTGTGGCTGTTTTCGGATTGTCAATAAAAAGTCATAAAGTGTTCGGATTGTCCAGTCATACTTCTAGAGTGCTAACGTATCGCAAAGCGGCTGCGCAGCTTCGAAATGGTAGGATATTGTCCGAAATTGTATCTAGCTCATTGTTTTTTCTTCGACAGCACAGGAATCAATCGTCTTTGAAAACTTCCAATTTTCAGCTGTACTTAAGTTGTTACTTCAGCTTTAATCTTAATGACAGGTAAACCCAGTAAAATTTGAGGTAGACCAAAACTTTCTTAACCAATTTACTGACTACTTTTAATTGATTTTAATTTGTGACTAACGAGGCATGTAACATTCATTATTCATTCATTCAATGTTTGTAATTTCTGAATTCTGAAGTCTCACTATTTTCAAAAAAATTAAAGAATCGTTTAGCTAATTTTAGTACGGTGGGAAAATGGTTTCGTATTGTTTATGCCAACTGTTTTTAGACTATTAAACAAATCTGCCAAGTTGAGTAGAGTTTGTAGTTGTGAAGGATCGGTAGGCCTACTACAGCTTGGTTGACACTGCCGCTTCATATTTAAGTTTAAGTTATTTTTTTAAAGATCGTGTTCACACTGCAGTTTTTTAAGCAAATGCGTTCGACTGGAAGTAGCAGTTTTAAGGTTTTGGCTTTCATTACTGGAGTTTAAGCAAATTTTTTGAAGGGAGTAGGTAATTTTGGTTAAAACGCACCCGGTGTTTTGACAGGATCGACAAATTCACATACTGTCATTTCGTCAACCGTCGGCATTTACCATGTACGGCATCGAATTTCATTTCCCTACGGTCGCTGTGCTGTATTTAGTACTATTATCCAGTAGGCTTTAAAAGTATGTCCTCATTCATTTAAGTTTAAGTTCATCCCTCGATTTTAATTAAGTTTAAGTTTAAGTTCTCATTTTGAAAAATGATTAAGTTTAAGTTGCTGCCTTAATTTTAATTTAAGTTTCAGTATTCAAAATTTCAGTCATTTAAGTATTCAATTAAGTTTTTTCTGTTTTTTTGCTACTACATGTTTTTATGTTACTATGACATTGTAGTTGTCTGTGGCTACACGAACCTGCAGCGACCAAGAAGAGTCAAGTGGTGCAGTTAATCAAAAATGGTTCAATAAATTTCAATGGCGAACATTTGAACAGAGCTCGAGACATCCATCGAAATGTTTGCCCTTGCTGACTTGCTGTTGAAATCCGTTGAAATAAAAATCCATTGAAATTTATTCAACGACGAGCCTTGGTCGTTTAGAATATAGAGCGGTTCTAAAAGACCAATGCTCGTCCTTGAAGAATTGTTCAACGACGAACATTTTCCACGACGGATATTTTGTTTCGATAAATCAGATCCTGGCCAATTTGTGTTTGTCAATAGCAACCGATAGCGCATAACAGGGACTATAAGCGTTACGCAAAGTTTAATAGCCCTTATAATGCCAAATGCGTGCTATTTGCGCTATATAGACGCTAGTTCTTCCTGTTGCGCCATAGCGCAACAGGTACTTTATACTTGGTTTGTATAGAATTTGCAGAATCTTCAAATAGAGACCTGTTATTTCCGGTAGGTCGACTTTCCGTTTCCAGGCCCACTGTAAGGCCTTCCTTACCACTGTTAAATAACACTGGAAGGCCTACCCTGCCAGTGTTAGTAAATAACACTACAAAACCAGTACCTCTCAAATTACTCAGAATGTAAAAACTGAGAACCGGTGCGGTTTTGAACCCCCAAACTTCTGACTTGGGATCAGATGCTCAGCAAATGCTTAACGCACTACCAAATGAGCCAACCGGCCTTGACTGTCGAAGATCTTAGTAGTGATGTTAAAGTTGCCTTACGAGTTTCAGTTTAAGTTTCAGTTTCAGTTTCAGCTCTAGATTAGTTTCAGTTTCAGCTGTAGTTTCAGCTCCGGCGAAATTTTAGTTTCAGTTTAAGTTTCAGTGTCAGTTTCAGCTCTAGATTAGTTTCAGTTTCAGCTGTAGTTTCAGCTCCGGCGAAATTTTAGTTCAGTTTAAGTTTTAGTTTCAGTTTCAGCTCCAGAAGCATTCAGTTTCAGTTTCAGTTTTGCTATATTTTGTTTTCGTCACACTTTTCTACGTAGCGTATACGGTCGTCGACGTTGCCTTGTGAAGCCCCAAGCTTACATTAATGAACTATGTACATAAGATAAGATACATGATAAGACAGCGCGAACTCTCGGACCTTACACAGTTACACTCTAACTGTAGAATTAATTAAGGAATGCACGACTTTTTATCTCAGGTTCCTTCAGTTCAGTGTGACAGCGGCGATCAACTTATATGAAGATCCCAGACTAATTTGTGTTTCAGCTGAAGTTTCAACTGTAAAATATTGATTTTAAGCGTCAAACGCTGAAAGAAAAGCTAAAAAACGGAAAATTGTATTTGTTTTGTTGTACGTGGCGTTCACCCCACCAAATAAAAGAAACTTAAGTCTCAGCTCAGGCGTTTACAAAAAGCTTCAACTGCACCAATCTTCACATTGTTGCAGCGAACTTGGGTCAACTGCACTAATCTTCACATTGTTGCAGCGCACTTGGGTCAAATTATAAATTTAAGCTTGAGATAAGTCAAGTGTACTGTGTAGTCCACCCCCCGTTGATTTTAGTTCCAGCTCACAGTACTTGCGGTTAAACAGAAGGCAATGCTCGCTAGTTGCTGTGAAGACCATACGGGGGTTTCTTTGCGACGTCCATTGTGTATGTATAATTTCATTTGATTGGTTCGAGGCTGAAGCTCCATCCCGCGGCCCGGTCGACCCGGCCGTTCCGGTCGACGCGGTCGGCCCGCTGCCACGCGGCCCCGAGACGGTGGTGGGCCGCGGCCCGCAGTGCTGCCTGGCCGGGCACGGCCGGGCCGTCTGCCTGAGCGTCCGTCCGGGGCCGGCCCGGCCCGGGCGGCCGGTCAGACCGCAGCTCGCCTCGCCACCAGTAACGGCCGATCTCTAATATAGACATAGAGTAAGACACTATTATATACTCTTGCTTAGTGCATGACAAAAAATCAATAATTTGTGCGCAGGGGATGCTGAAACTGAAACTGACTGAGGCTGAAACTGAAACTACAGTTTCAGTTTCAGCTTGATGGTCTGATTAATAAGTTATACCTATTACCTTCGAAATGAAAAATTTTTTTATCCAAAGCTGTCTGGTCAGTTGGACTTGATTCTCGTTGCTGATGAAATTTTTCGGCTACGCAGCGGAAATATATTCTGATAACCTAACTCCGTTTTGTTGACTGGCTGATGGCCGTGAGTGGAGCAGTTGGCACTGTTTGTCAATTCTCAAGTTTTGCACTCATGTAATTTTTTGGATTTTGATGTTGGTAAAAGGTATATTTGTGAGAAATCACAATTGTGCAACTGGAGGAAAGAGGTTGGTGAATTTACATTTCTAAAGCTTCAGAGACATACGAAATTGTTGCGCGTGCGCCACTGTTATTGCTTGGTCGTGTGGATTGTCCATGGGAGATG
Organism: Trissonchulus sp. WLG1_4; assembly: GCA_030248245.1. Classification (NCBI taxonomy): domain Eukaryota; kingdom Metazoa; phylum Nematoda; class Enoplea; order Enoplida; family Ironidae; genus Trissonchulus; species Trissonchulus sp. WLG1_4. Next base: position 28,896 of record JASANF010018070.1, read on the forward strand.
TATATCTGCTGATTATTACTGTTAGGTCAGTATAGACATTCCGCATGATAATGTCTCAGCGCAGGACGCGTTTGATTTTTTGTGGAAGATAGGAATCGAAACGATAAAAATAAGTCATTTTGGGTTACTAACCGCTTAAGTCAGGATTGACTTGAAATTTGGGCAAGAAACATTCTTGTGTGAAGCTATATTGTAAAAATTTAAATGGGAAATTGTGGGTATCGACGAGAAACAAGAAACAACTGCGAAGCAAATGGATACACCAATGCACTATGCACTATGCAGGTGCAGCATAAAGAAAGGAGGACACAAAAATGGTTTTCTGTGATAGCTTGAACTACTTGTTTTGCAAGCAGAGGTTTGAAGAGATTGTGAAAAAACACTGGAGTGATCTGCTCGGATCTGAAACTGTTCTAGACTACTATATACAAAGGCAGCAACAGATTCGAAAGTGCAAATGAAGTTCAACTGTCAGATGAGTAAAAACAAGAGTACATAATAGCGTCTCACTCTATATTGAAGAAGAGTGAGACACTCTCCAGCCTGCCTGTGTTCTAGCACAGGCAGATGCGCTGGTCGTTTTCAGGCTACATGTTGACATTCTATGAGTTGACGAATGAATTTCCATTGACGAGCTTGAAAAAAACTTGTCAAAAACGAAGCAGCTACGGTGGTGGTTGAAGTAAAAGCAAGAAGCAGCTGCTGTGGGGTTGAAGTAAAAGCAAGAAGCAGCTACTGTGGGGGTTGAAGTAGAAGCAAGAACCAGCTACTGCGGGGGTTTAAGTTGAAGCAAAAAGAAGCTGCTGTGGTGGTTGAACTAGAAGGAAGAACCAGTTACTGTGGGGGTTGAAGAAGCAAAAAGAAGCTGCTGTGGGGGTTGAAGTAGAAGCACGAAGCAGCTACTGTGGCGTTGAAGTAGAAGCAAGAACCAGCTGCTGTGGGGGTTGAAGTAGAAGCACGAAGCAGCTACTGTGGCGTTGAAGTAGAAGCAAGAACCAGCAGCTGTGGGGGTTGAAGTAGAAGCACGAAGCAGCTACTGTGGCGTTGAAGTAGAAGCAAGAACCAGCTGCTGTGGGGGTTGAAGTAGAAGCACGAAGCAGCTAATGTGGCGTTGAAGTAGAAGCAAGAACCAGCAGCTGTGGGGGTTGAAGTAGAAGCACGAAGCAGCTACTGTGGCGTTGAAGTAGAAGCAAGAACCAGCTGCTGTGGGGGTTGAAGTAGAAGCACGAAGCAGCTACTCTGGCGTTAAAGTAGAAGCAAGAACCAGCTGCTGTGGGGGTTGAAGTTGAAGTAGAAGCACGAAGCAGCTACTGTGGCGTTGAAGTAGAAGCAAGAACCAGCTGCTGTGGGGGTTGAAGTAGAAGCACGAAGCAGCTACTGTATGGTTGAAGTAGAAGCACGAAGCAGCTACTGTATGGTTGAAGTAGAAGCAAGATCCAGCTACTGTGGGGTTGAAGTAGAAGCAACAAGCAGCTGTTTTGGTGGTTGAAGTAGAAGCAAGAAGCGGCTACTGTAGGGGATGAAGTAGAAGCAAGAATCAGCTACTGTGGGGGTTGAAGTAGAAGCAAGAATCAGCTACTGTGGGGGTTGAAGTAGAAGCAAGAAGCGGCTACTGTGGGGGATGAAGTAGAAGCAAGAATCAGCTACTGTGGGGGTTGAAGTAGAAGCACGAAGCAGCTACTGTGGCGTTGAAGTAGAAGCAAGAACCAGCAGCTGTGGGGGTTGAAGTAGAAGCACGAAGCAGCTACTGTGGCGTTGAAGTAGAAGCAAGAACCAGCTGCTGTGGGGGTTGAAGTAGAAGCACGAAGCAGCTACTCTGGCGTTGAAGTAGAAGCAAGAACCAGCAGCTGTGGGGGTTGAAGTAGAAGCACGAAGCAGCTACTGTGGCGTTGAAGTAGAAGCAAGAACCAGCTGCTGTGGGGGTTGAAGTAGAAGCACGAAGCAGCTACTCTGGCGTTGAAGTAGAAGCAAGAACCAGCTGCTGTGGGGGTTGAAGTTGAAGTAGAAGCACGAAGCAGCTACTGTGGCGTTGAAGTAGAAGCAAGAACCAGCTGCTGTGGGGGTTGAAGTAGAAGCACGAAGCAGCTACTCTGGCGTTGAAGTAGAAGCAAGAACCAGCAGCTGTGGGGGTTGAAGTTGAAGTAGAAGCACGAAGCAGCTACTGTGGCGTTGAAGTAGAAGCAAGAACCAGCTGCTGTGGGGGTTGAAGTAGAAGCACGAAGCAGCTACTCTGGCGTTGAAGTAGAAGCAAGAACCAGCAGCTGTGGGGGTTGAAGTAGAAGCACGAAGCAGCTACTGTGGCGTTGAAGTAGAAGCAAGAACCAGCTGCTGTGGGGGTTGAAGTAGAAGCACGAAGCAGCTACTCTGGCGTTGAAGTAGAAGCAAGAACCAGCTGCTGTGGGGGTTGAAGTTGAAGTAGAAGCACGAAGCAGCTACTGTGGCGTTGAAGTAGAAGCAAGAACCAGCTGCTGTGGGGGTTGAAGTAGAAGCACGAAGCAGCTACTGTATGGTTGAAGTAGAAGCACGAAGCAGCTACTGTATGGTTGAAGTAGAAGCAAGATCCAGCTACTGTGGGGTTGAAGTAGAAGCAACAAGCAGCTGTTTTGGTGGTTGAAGTAGAAGCAAGAAGCGGCTACTGTAGGGGATGAAGTAGAAGCAAGAATCAGCTGCTGTGGGGGTTGAAGTTGAAGTAGAAGCACGAAGCAGCTACTGTGGCGTTGAAGTAGAAGCAAGAACCAGCTGCTGTGGGGGTTGAAGTAGAAGCACGAAGCAGCTACTGTATGGTTGAAGTAGAAGCACGAAGCAGCTACTGTATGGTTGAAGTAGAAGCAAGATCCAGCTACTGTGGGGTTGAAGTAGAAGCAACAAGCAGCTGTTTTGGTTGTTGAAGTAGAAGCAAGAAGCGGCTACTGTAGGGGATGAAGTAGAAGCAAGAATCAGCTACTGTGGGGGTTGAAGTAGAAGCAAGAATCAGCTACTGTGGGGGTTGAAGTAGAAGCAAGAAGCGGCTACTGTGGGGGATGAAGTAGAAGCAAGAACCAGCTACTGTGGGGGTTGAAGTAGAAGCAAGAATCAGCTACTGTGGGGGTTTAAGTAGAAGCAAGAAGCAGCTACAGCTGTGGTTAAAATATAAACAAGAAGCAAATACAGTGATGTTTAAAGTAGAAGCAAAAGCAGCCGCAGTTATTGTTAAAGTAGCAGCAAAACAGCTATAATGTTGGTTGAAATAGAAGAAAGAAGAAGCTTTAACAGCCCTGTAGAGAAAAAGTGGCAGCTACAGTGGCTGGTATGAGTATAGACAGCTACGTACGTGGTTGGTCAATAAAAAACAAGTAAAATACTACATCTGGGCGATACCGCAGCAATAAGATAGTTGTGGTGCTAAAAGCAAACGACAAAAACATGGAAGCTCCACATCGAAAACGAAGAGGCAAGAAAGTCAAGTGAAAGCAAAATTAATGACTACAGACAGATGATACACTTAAATGCTGGTGCTGAAGGTCAAAGAAAGGACAAAAAACAAAAAGTAACAACAAATGATGGGCAAAATTACTTGGCGACTCAACACCTAGACCATGACCCATTACCGGACCGGACAGGACTAGTCAGTGCATGTTCGCTTTTTAAGCTCATGTACTGGCTCTCCCACGGATGCCGGGTGAAGAGGGTTTTTATAACCCTAAACCCTTAAGGCGGGAGGTGAAGAAAAAAAAAGTTTTAGCTTGTGTATACACGTACCCACACACACACATTGAAAGCAGCATTGGCGGAAACTTAGTTGACCTGAAACTGAAACTATGTTTCAGTTTCAGTTTCGGCTTCTGCGTAATTTCAGTTTCAGTTTAAGTTTCAGTTTCAGCTCCAGCGGCATTTCAGTTTCAGCTGCTGTTTCAGCTCTGGACAGATTTTACTTTCAGTTTAAGTTTCAGTTTCAGTTTCAGCTTTAGAATAGTTTCAGTTTCAGCTGAGGTTTCAGCTGCAGGATGGATTTAGTTTCAGTTTCAGTTTAAGTATCAGGTGCTGAAACTGAAACATGTACAAGCTGAAACCGGTTTCAGTTTCAGTTTCAGTTTCCGCTCACATCACTAGATCTTAGTTATACAAATGTCAAAACCGAAAACCGCTATGATTTATTTTTTTATTAGTTTCTTCTTCAGACGTTCACGTTACTCATATCTTTTAAATTTCTATAACAGTACGACATAGTGTATTCATCATAGTAGAAGGACGGTATACTGAGATTTTCTGCTTCTCTTAATCGTATTAAAAGTTTTTTGGAAACCATCGCATTTGTAGCTTGGTGGTCCAGTGGTACGATTCTTGCTTAGGGTGAGAGAGAGAGGTCCACGGTTCAAATCCTGGGTGATAAGAATTTTTATGTTTTTTTGAATCAAATTTTTTGCGAAAAATAGTTGAACTTGATTTTTTCTGTCTAGAAACTTTTGTCTACAGGAACAATGGTCTATTTTTGTACATTATACCTTCTTTATGCTTTTTCAAAGTTTTTTCAAATTAATTTTTCACACAAATTTTGAAAGAAACGGGTCGAATGGGTCGGTTCCTGTACTCCTTCAAACGTCCCGTAACCCAAATCGTTGTGGGTCGTAAACCTGGCGCTGTGTAAAAATTTTGAAGTTTAGGTTTAGTTATAGCTAACATCGGGGCGCACTAGTGATTTTTTTAAAGATTTTGCCATTATGTCTTGACTTGAAAGCAATTTTGCGGCTATTTTTTAAGTTTAAAAATAAAGATGCTTCAATTTAGTTTCATTAGTTTTTTCAGTGTGATGAAATTAAATTTCCATTTAAATCAAACAAATTGCACACAATGAGTAATGACTCCTTCAGTTGAAAATATATAATGCTAATTTTGCCCAAAGCTAGGTACCTGCTACACCGCCACTAAAGCAACAATATGAGCTGAAAAAGCGAAAAAGCATAAAAGCATACTTGTTCCTGTTGGGCCACAGCCCAACAGGTCTTTAATTTTGATTCTGGTATCTTAACACAGTGCTTGCGTTAAAGTGTGCGGAGTGTTTTACACGTCTTTTATCTCATCTTTGCATCTGTCACAACGATAATGCCTTGTAATTCATGCCCGCTTCCCACTGCAGGTTTAAGGTTTAAGGTTTATGGTTTAATTTTTAAGGTTTAAGGTTTAACGTTTCATTCACACTGGCAGTTTAAGGTTTAACAATATTTGAATGTTGTATATTCATTGGCTGGATGCAGAAGCTCCGCCTACACACAGCTCGGTGCTGTTTGACAGAATATACAAGCTCCGCCTACAGCTCGTAGCTGATAGGCTGAATCCTTAAACCTTAAACCAAGAAGTTGAAATTTTTCAACATCGTTAAACCTTAAACCTTAAACCTTATACCTAGGTATGCAGTGGGAATGTACAATATGCTCACTTCATGTTCTACGTTAAACTTTAAACCTTAAACCTTAAACTTAAACCTGCAGTGGGAAGCGGGCATCAGTGAGTTGCTGCTTTCGTGGTTGTTCTGAAGGTAAATCAAAAATACAACAAGCACGTTTTGCGAGTAAAGTTCCGTTAATTGTTGACAGATTGCGTTGCGAGTTGCGACATGCTTGCAATGCTGAAGATATTCTTAGAATATAAAACGCGGCACCAAAAATTTTCAAAGCCAAAATCTTATATTTAACAGGCCTACTGCCTGTCTTGAATCGCAACTTCTGGCCAATTAGCATAGAAAAAACGAAAACGTTAGTTCTGAAAAATTTATAAATCGCCAGTAACTTTATTCGTTACCTACATGAAGGTGCAGTCCTGGTCAAAAAAGTCAGAGTCAAAATTGGCGTAAATAGGTGTTCACTCTCACGCTGCGTTCGTCAATTTATGTTCTGGCTGGAAGTTGTGCGCAAAGTAGGTAACTCGCTGACGATGCTGTGTAATGTATATGAAGCTTGACGATGTCTAAACTTTGGCAAACCAACTTAACTGTATAGAATGGACACTTACTGGAGACCTAGACTCGTCTTACTCACGACGCGACAAGCTCAACCAGCACATACGAACAAAATGGAACTATGCATTTGGTTTTGTGCTCCGAGATACGCCCACGGATGAACTTAAGTATTATTACGCGAGCAATAATACGAAAGTTCTTGCAAAACCACAGCTGGTTAGTGACAGTGCTATTTTCGATGCGTTAATGGGACAATTTGAAACGGCACACCTACTGGAATGGGCTCGCCAACAGCGCCCGTCATCTAGTCATGTTGTGGAGCAGTTTGCTAATGTAGATTGTCATGTTAGTAAACGGCACCACAACATGACTAGATGAGTTCATATAGTCCTCCGAGTGCGTATCTTGGAGCACAAAACCAAATGCATAGTTCCATTTTCCAGCCGTGGTTTGTTTCTGATAGACATCGTTGAAACTGCCCTTCATCTGTTGACCATCGGCACCTTTCAACTGAAAGTTAAAGCGGTACTGCAAACTTTTTACTCTAGTGATGGAGAGTACAAATTTGTGCCCAATGTTTCTGTTACAAAGCATCAACTTCCGCGTCAATACTTGTGCCGGTAGAAGAGTAAATGGTGTCTGTTGGGGGCTGGAGTGGGCTTGAAGGTGGCTTCGATGCGGCTGTTGCCTGGCTGGTCCCGGGATTTTGGTGACAGTAATTGATGTAATGCTGCAAGTTTTGGGATTGATGGAAGACCTTTTTGCATAGTTCACAGCGTAGCAATTGGACAGAATGGTTTTCCTTCAAGTGGCGCATCAAATTAGCACGCTTCAAAAACTTCTGGAGGCACACGAGACACGGCAGCTTCGGTCTGACTTGAGATGAATCTTGCTAAAAAAATTAAAACAGACTACGATAGTAATTTTACTCTTCTATAAAAACTAATATCAGTAAATAATTTTTGTTGTCGTGATTGTGTATAAATAAACTAAAGCTGCATCGAAGCCACCTTCAAGCCCACTCCAGCCCCCAACAGACACCATTTACTCTACTACCGGCACAAGTATTGACGCGAAAGTTGATGCTTTGTAACAGAAACATTGGGCACAAATTTGTACTCGCCATCACCAGAGTAAAAAGTTTGCAGGATCGCTTTAACTTTCAGTTGAAAGGTGCCGATGGTCAACAGATGAAGGACCGTTTCAACGATGTCTATCAGAAACAAACCACGACTGGAAATTGGAACTATGCATTTGGTTCTGTGCTCCAAGATACGCACTCGGAGGACTATATGAACTCATCTAGTCATGTTGTGGTGCAGTTTACTAACATGACAATCCACATTAGAAAACTGCTCCACAACATGACTAGATGACGGGCGCTGTTGGCGAGCCCATTTCAGTAGGTGTGCCGTTTCAAACTGTCCCATTAACGCGTCGAAAATAGTACTGTCACTAAGCAGCTGCGGTTTTACAAGAACTTTCGTATTATTGCTCGTGTAATAATACTTAAGTTCATCCGTGGGCGTATCTCGGAGCACAAAACCAAATGCATAGTTCCATTTTGTTCGTATGTGCTGGTTGAGCTTGTCGCGTCGTCATTAGGACTTGGTGCAGTAGACACACTAATGGGCATTCTGAAAGTAAATAGAATATGCATGTCGGACTTCACCAAAAGCTGACTAAGAACTGTACTTAACACTTTCAAACACTAACGTTTATTTTCTGTGGAAGCTTGTGTGCGGACTTGATGTGAGTTGCCAGCGTGTCAGGGCGGTTGTAGACATTGGAGCAGTGTGCACAAGGCAGTTTTTTTCATGAACACTTTTTTGGCGTCGTATTAGCGTGTTTTTCCGCTGCAATGCCTTAAAGCAAACACTACAAGTAAACAGCATACCTGAAACTAAAAAACACCAAGCAACCACACAACTAATTTTAAATTTCAATGTACTATCTTAAGATGAAACCAGTATTTTATAATATTATATACAGTTATTCTAATTGTGTGAAATTTCGGATTTTTTAGATCTCACAACATGAAGACCAAGTTTGGTACCATTCTGACTTTCTTCTTATTTAACATTTTGTGACATCTTTTGTGACAACTGACTGCAGCCCCCCCTTTTTCCGCTGCATTCAATTTTCGCACGAACCAGCTAACAGTTATTACTATTCAGTTTCTCCTGCAGATATTACTTTTTGCTTCTCATAGCAATATGTTATTTCTTTAGCCTTTTATTTTGGGATGCATAATAACTTTGAAGCCAGAATTTTGAATATATTAGTCAGTCGTTTAGTTCGGCCAATAAAGTATATCGGTTTTCTGGTCTACGTGTTACAATTTCATTTCATTTATTAGATTCCGCATAGTTCAGTTTCTACTAGTTTACCTTTTTTTCTACCTCTACCGTTTTTCCCATTTCCATATTTGCAACAGCCCGTTTTCCCCATTTCCATATTTCTAACATTTCCATTTCCAACACCCCGTTTTCTAGATTTCCAACATTCCCCATATCCAAATTGATTGCAATTAAATTAAAGAACCACTTTCATAATACAGCTATACTAATGTGATAACTTAAAATTAATTTAGTCGTAAGAACTGACTGTATGGACCAATATGAACATTTTAGGCCAATTTTAAGAACATTGTACTTAAAAGTTATTGTAGGTGGCCGTCTGAATCTACGCAGCTGCCTACTCACATATTACTACCCCATTATACTTTAACAGATTTCTAGTAACGGTGTATATCAAAATCAAGTTAGCGGAATAGCCCTGATTTGTCATGGTTAACACAACCAAAGGGTTTAATTACGTGAGTCGTACTAAAAACTAAACTGAACTGCTTAAAAGTAAGTAAGTAACCAGGAATAAAAATAAACTTTGTCAAGTCCTACTGAATAAATTAATATTATGGCAATTTGACTGTAATGGTATTGCACCCCCCTGGTTTGGCTACCGTAAGTCAGGGTTTAATTCTGAACAGGATCTGAAAGAACTTTAAAATGAATGTGCTCAAAATTTACAATTAGTCTGCCCCTAGCCTAAAAATTGAGAATGTTTCATAAATATCAACCTTTAATTGCCCTGTTTGTTAATTGAGGGTTAACTTCAAAATGAGCCGCCGAAACCAACTGATCAAAGTGAGACAATTTAGTCAGTTGGAGGGGTTGCTAAGGTTGCAGGCGGTCGGGTCTGGTTCTGAGGATAAAAGTCTCCATTTGGACCGCCTGCAACCCTGGTTTTAACCCATTTGATTCAAATTCTGGTGGGTATCTGGGTATGACGGTGCCATTTCAATGTATTTTTTAATTATTCTCGTGGTTTATTTACTATGCATGTGGACGATTTAATTAAAGTAGTGGTTTGTGCTCCATTGTTGAATGACTTTATTTAATAAACAGTAATGCCAATTTTTGTGGACTTTGCATTACATTTCAATCCAGTAGAAAAAGATCAAGTTTTCTACACTTTCCTGTAGAGGCTACCTCATTGTTGGAAACATTGCAGATTTTGGAACCGTTGGGATGCATTGACAGCCTCTGGGACATTTAGTCTGTTGCCTCTGTATTTCAGAACTACTTTGTTTCAATAAGATATTACTAAGTAGGAATTTGTTAGGATCCCGGGGAGGGATTAGTGACTAATTGATAGTTGAAACAACTGAGAATAGTTTGTAGTCTGTCAAATAAGACCTGCTAAGTCAGAGTAGAAACAAAAAGAAAGAACTTAACAACTGACCCTAAATGGCCAATGCACAGAGCTGAATTGTGATAATTTCAGTGGCCATTAGAACTTACTAGACCCCAAAAAACCTTTTGTTCTGTTTCTGTTGCATTTGGAGCCCCCAGTGAGGACATATAATCCCATCTTAAGATACTTTGCTCTGACTTGGCTATAGGTATCGTGAATAAGTTGTGTAATACTGTAATTGTGTATACTGTAATGCAATTGAGTGTCAATTTCTTCACTCGCTTCCCAAAGTAGAGTTTCTTTTGATTTATTTCATTTTCAAATTTTATCTAGTTTTTTTAGTAATTCCCGATTATGTTTTAAATTGTTATGCTGACCTAATTGTTTTTTGGTATTCGCATTTACTGCTAATAAAAGTTGAAACTTAACTTCAGTCGTTCATACAAAAGTCTTTGTCTTTTGAGACAAAACTTGGTCCTATTGGACAAACCTTCGTCTTTTTTGTTAACGAAGCTTTGTCTTTTTGGACAAACGTTCGTCTTTTTGGACCAAGCTTCGTCTTTTAGGACAAACATTGGTCTTTTTGGACGAAGCTTCGTCTTTTTCTGGTAACGAATGTTCGTTACCAGTAACGAATTGGAAACTTTTTTTTGCAATGTACTGTAAGTTAACTGCTGACAGTTAAAACTCTTTGAATATTACAAGAACAAGCTAAGGTTGAGTAACGGTTAACAACTGCAACAGACTGAACCTCACCTTAAAGTAAAATATATTATGACTGACTTACTAAAACAAAAACATTAAACAATTGTAAGTATTATCATAAATTATGAATGATATTGATTAATATTATACTCGTTTAATAGATTTAAACCGTAACTTTTTTACTCTAATGTACAGATCTGCCTATTTTGTTTAAGCCAGTGGAAAAAAGTTAAGACATCCCACAAGCGGGAGGCCCAGCGGCACCGCCGGCAGAGGGCCGAGGACAAGCGAAAAACCGCGGGCGACTTCGGGTGGCCCAACCGGAAGCAGGTTAAAAGCCAGCACGACGGTCAGGACGTGCGGATTGCCGTGGACCCCGCCAAAGAGTCGGCGCGGGGGCGGGCCCGGCAAGCGGAGCACCAGGCCCTGGTGGACCACTTCACCAAACTGCGCTTGAACAGTGAGGAGGTCTGCTCCCCCATTTCTGGCTCCCAGTCTAGCCTGTAGTAATATCACTGTCTAGCGCGTAGCAATATTCAAGGTCACTGTCTAGCATGCTAGGTTATGTTAAAAACCGGGAGCAAATCCCCCTCCACCACCCCCGCTAGAGGGAGTGGTGGAGTGGGGAGAATGTGGAGGAGGAGGAGTATGTGGACGTTTCCAATCTGCCGGAGATAAGATTTGGCAAATGGCTGGGCATCGCCCTGGACCCAGAAAAGGAGGTAGACAGGATCAAATTAGACAGGATCAAGGTAGTATTTCAACTTTGTCCAAAACAGTCAAAGTCAAAAGTCAGTGCATGTACAACATACTTATACAATTTGTGATGCATTACAAGAACAGGTTTTGTTCTGTAACGCTTCACAAAGCGTTTAAGCTGTCACAGCTTTTTGACTTTAGTGCATTTCTAAAAAAATTACCCTAGTGATTTCCTAATACAATTTCTGAAACAGTACTGATTAAAATAGAAAATAATTTTATTTGTTTTAAGGGATTGACAAAATAGTGAGATTAAAAAAAACGTAGTCTGATTTACTTATACAGTTTTTGAAACATTACAAAAACAGGTTATTTAACACAACATTTTATTTTAGATGACGCCCAACCAGGATGGGACCAGGCATCGGTCCAGAAAATCAAAGCGGAGCTGGCTACCTTGAGGTAGGTAACAACATAAATAATATTTATGTAAACACATTAGGAGAAAAATTCTGAAATTGATTGCGATTAAATTAAAGAACCACTTTCATAATAAAGTTATAGTATTACTAAGTACATATTATCAAAGTAAAATATATAACTTATTAAATCAAAAGTATTAAACAAGTGTAGGTACTATCATAAATTATTAATAAGATTGATTAGTATTATACTCGTTGAATAATTTTAAACTAACTTTTTTTACCATAATGTACAAACCTGCTTATTTTATTTTAGCCCTTGGAAGAAACAGAAAACGGCGCGCAAACGGGAGGCCGAGCGACGGCGGCGGCAGCGGGCCGACGACAAGCGCAAAGTCGCGGCCGACTTTGGGTGGCCAAGCCCAAAGCGGGTGAAAACCCGCCACGACAGCCCGTCCCCGCAGGAGAAGGAGGACTACGACGAATATGTCGACGTGTCCAATTTACAGCCAATGGGCCCCGGCAAATGGCTGGGGATCGCCGTGGACCCAGAACTAGAGGCGGCGCGGGGCCGGGCGCGCAAAAAAGAACACCAGGATTTGGTGGCGCACTTCAACAAGCTGCGCCTGAGCGCCCGGGCGGAATAAATGGGACAAGTTTAGTTTGTACGTATGTATATAGTATTATATTAGTAATATAGACTTGTCTGCGTTATGTGTAATTCAAAACTATGTTATTTAAATTTTATGAAACTGAGCACTTCTAATGAAAAGTATGAGAGAGACTTAAGTAAGAGAGGAGAGTTAAGATAGACATTTCACACAGACTAACACAAAAATAGAAACATTAATAGAAAAAAATTGTAGACCCGATACATTTTAAAAACACACACAAACAGATTAGTACTAGCAGAACACAGCAGTAACCGACAACGGTTACATGTTGAGACGTAGGAAACAGAAAATTCAAACAGACATGAAATTTTGAATGAATGAATGAATAAATTATAAATGAGCGTCAAGGTCATTGGTAGAATGAACACTAAATTGAAATAAGATTCAAATTTTAATCACACACATGACGCAGACAAGTACATATTACTAATATAATTAATGTGTTTTTTTGTGTCTGCTGTTTTTTTGTAATAAAGTCATGTTTGTTTTTTTAGTTGAATAGTTATAATTTAAAGGTGATTTGGACCAGTATAAGTAAAGTTAGGCAAGCGACCGATCACTCGCGGGTGATAAATCACTTGATATGACCTCGACACTAGTACCATTCGACGCGCCATGGTCGATTACCTAGGTATAGACTCTAACTCCAAGTCGATCGGACAAGTATTAGCAAAGTTATGTAGCTTCAAAGTTCGTCCACTAGAGGGGGGGGGGGAGACTTGCTCCCCCAATATTTGACACCCAAAACAGCATGTAGTAATATCACTGTCTAGCGTCTAGCCCGTAGTAATATTGAAGGCTCGTGTCTAGCATATTAGCCTATGTTAAAACGCGGGAGCAAATTCCCCCCTTCTAGAGGGGGGGAGACTTGCTCCCATAATATTTGGCACCCAAAACAGCACATTCTGTCGCCTCTATACTACTGAAGCGAAGCGGCAGGAAACATTTCTGGCCCGGAAATTACCGCTGCTACCTCCGATAAAGAACAGTCCAAAGCCGATGTGGCGGAATTAGCATCCCTTCGACGAGAAATAAAAGAACTGAAAAGAACCCAAGAAAGAGACCGGAAGCACGTAAAATCGTCCTCGCACTACCACAAAGTTAATGCAATAACAGAAGAAGTGCCGGAGTGGCCCCGCGAACTACAGGGTTTAGAGCGCCGTACGCAAGAAATGTTGGGACGTCTGAGAGATGACCTGGCTCGACAGCAGTTGGGACCAGCCTCTGAAGCCTACTACCAAGGTGGGCAACCGGTAATGCGCGATCGCAGCCCGGCAGAAACCGTAGTCCTCCCCGCTGGACTGCGATTGGAAACCTGTCTGCCTAAAGTGCAAAAAGGTTGGCCACATGATGAACATGTGTCGGAGTCGTCCAGCGGGCAGAACAAATGACAATTCAAAAAATCGTTATCACCAAAATAGCCGTCCTTTATTTCCAGGAAATGCAGTCGACCGCGAGGCCAATTTGTCGGTGCTGTTGATATTAGTAGCATATAGGGGTGATCTCACACCGGATTGGGTGGGCAGGAGTTGGGTGGGTAGGATTGCCTATCTTTAACGTGTAAAATCCTGCAAAAATCCCCCGACCTGCTTGCTGGCGAATTGGGTGGGCAGGATTTGGGTGGGCAGGAGCCTGCGGTAGTTGTAGGGTGGAGAAACTGGTTTATTAAAATTTTTAAATTTTAATTTTTTAATTTTAATTTTTTAATTTTAATTTCAATTTATTTATTTTTCAATTTTATAATATTAATAATTGTTTAACTTAATATTAATTTTTCAATTTTTGTTGTTTTTTATGAATTACGTAATGTGTGTGCGGTTTTTTCGGCAGATATTTTTGAATAACACGTGCGTGCCCGCAGGGCTTTTTGAAATAGATGCCAACTAGTGGCAGAAAACTAGTTAGGCAGCATACTGTATTATAATACGTATTTTAGGTAAAACTAGCTGTAGCTCAGCTATTATAGGTCTTATTATCACGATCAATAGCTCATTTTGTGGCTTATCATTAGGGCTACAAGGTGATATAAAAAACTTAGCCGTACCCCAAAATTTATGAACATATTTACATAGTTTAGGAAACCCAGTGCAAGTTTTTGGCTAAAAACATACCGCACATTTTACGGGCATGGACCATTACTTAGCCGTTATACGTCCGATCAGCTCAATCAATAGGTCATTACGTAGCCTATCATTAGTAGTACAAGGTCATATAAAATACTAAGCTCAATTCCTACTCTGTCAGTAGTAATGACTGGTTTAGTACAACCACCTTATTTTTTCAAACACGCTCATGTACTGTGTGGCTAAAAACATACCGCACATTTTACGGGCATGGACGATTTCTCAGCCGTTATACGTCCTAGCTAGACAAGCAGTATGTCATCGTGTAGGTTATCATCCGTACTACAAGTTGACATAAAAATCTAGGCTAAACTCCTACATTTACGGCAAATATACCTAGTTTAGCAAACCTAGTGCAAGTTTTTGGCTAAAAACATACCGCACATTTTACGGGCATGGAAGATTTCTCAGCAATTACTCAATTGATTTACGTCATCAATAGGTCATTACGTAGCCTATCATTAGTACTACACGCTCATATAATAATTCAAGCTGTAGACCCATGTTAAGAACCGCTGTAGCCCGATTAGTAAACCCTACACTATTTTTTGGTGTAAAAACATACCGCACATTTTACGGTCATGGACAATTATTTAGCGATTAACTGTCCGATCAACCCGATCAATACCTCATCTTGTAGCCTATCACCAGTACTACAAGATGACATAAAAAGCTAAGCTCAAATCCTGCTGTATGAGCAGCTACACTAGGTTTTTTGTAACCCCCTCAATTTTGTAAACTTTTCAATTGTGCAAACTTTTCAATTTTGTGTTAGAAGTAAAATTTCAATTATAGTACAACCTCCAATGTTTGAGTGTACAATGTTTCATTATGTTAGGCGGCATGTAGTGGCTAAAGACTAGTTAATAGTCTTTGGCCACTGTTTTCTTTCATAGTGTGTGTGTGTTTCTTTGATTTCAATTTTTTCTATTTATTGTTATTGTTTGTGTATTTTTTCCTCCTCCTAATTTCTCATCATTTTAATCCTGTTTCATTAGTAACCACAACTTTTATACAAAAATTTTATTCAACAAGGTATTTTTATTTATTCAGCAAGTACTGACAATAGGCATTTCATACGTAAAGTATTTAGCAAGGCCAACATTATCCAATTTTATAGAGTTAACAGGCATTGCAGTACATATTATACAACAGAGAACAAGCATAGCAAGCCACATAAACAGGAGAGCATAAAATTTCCAAAAATAATGATTAAGTGGTAGCAAACAGGGAATGCTGCGCTTATTTACATTACCCATAGAGTAGTAATTTGTAGTGCAAGTTATTTTTGTGGCAAATACAGACATATTATACTGTTTTCTTATTACAATAGGTTCTAGGGCATAACCAATGAGCACCATATTAGTTACAATTGCAAACATTATAATAGCTCTACAAATACAAAATCTAAGCATCAAATTTCTATTACAATAAGTTCCTAGGTTTCTTCTGAAGTGTCTCCAGATAGCTTGTCCGAGTAAAATGGTACCAAGCTGTAGTAGTAGTATCCAACCCAAATAAGGGTAAATGTAGACAAAGTCATTGTAGTCATTATAAAGTCTGGTAATAGGTTCGGCGTTAAAGTAGCATTCATTTTCAATAAATTTCACTTCTGCTGCCTGACCGTGCTCCACAGGTACAGGAGTCAGCCATTCGTATGGCCACTGACCTTTTCGTTGGGGCACTTGAAAGGCACGAAGCCACTTTTCGTAGGACGTACCCTGGGCCAAATAACTAGTAATATCCAGGAATAGCAAATTGTTGGTGGCAAGGGCAATATAGGCATTGTTTTTCTTCACCGCGTAATTGACCTTCTCGCCATTTCGCACAATGAGGGGTAATAAATGTTTCTTAATTAAATTTACGTCAAATTTGGCGGAATTAAATCCGAGGACTGGAATCGTCGTAATCCATTTCATGAATTTCTTCTGGAGGATGAGCCAGCGTTTCTTTTTTTTTTTGACTGGTCAAAATCCTTTTGTCGGAACGCTGCTTGGTACTCTTGTACGCGCTGGTCCAGGATCTCGAGAATTTCGCCGTAATCTTCCGTCAATTGTTCGTAGGCGCTGGCCGAAATCTCTGTTAGGTAGGCGTACATCTGCGCCACAATGTCTTCAGGGGGTCCAATGAAACAGTGGGGGTTAGTGTAGCCGGGGACATTTGAGGCTATGCTAACACTAACAGGGACTAGGGTGTTGGTAAAAGTCATTCTGGCTGTGGAATGTCCCAGGGGCTGGAATAGGGCCTCAAAGTCATAAGTGACCCGGAACGGGTAGTAATCGCTGGAGACGGCTAGGCCTTCTTCCCGCAATTCCTGGTGGATTGTCTTGGGTAGGCCAAACCCACCACCAGGAAACACGTACTCCGTTTGGGCCCCATTGCAAATTTCCAAGTGGCGTCGTAGGTGGTTGCTCTGACCCAACAGCCTTCCGCATTTTTCACACTTCCACGACCCACAATACATGTTAAAATTGGTGATGAGGCTGAAGTGGTTTTCATAGAGGTTAAGGTAGATGGTTGTATCGTACCTGCCCTGTAAATACCGCACAATGGTGGCGTACTGCTGGGCAGGCACTTCTTCTGCTACCTCTTCCCCTACGTCCACCACCTCACCACCTCCAATGTCCAATAGTTCACTAATGTCCTCCGTCTCCATAGCCTCTTCCTCAGGGCCGTCCAATGCTTCATCGATGACGAATGGATTGACCCGACGTGTGGGTCTGTCGAGGTCGATTTCGTCTACCTCATCACCCTCGGCTTCAGGTTCTTCGAGGACGGCCAAGGGAATGATGTTGAGCTCGAAGACGTCCATTTGCTCGACAATGGGGGTAGGTGGAACAGACAGTTTATACACATTGAGGTTTACGCGAAATAACCGCTCGACCTCGTCTAGGTCCTCCAGGTACACCCCGGCAAATACGTCGTCGTCGTCCATTTCTTTGTGGTGGCGCCATTGTCGGTATAGGCGCTTCGCTTGCTTTTCGTAATATCTGGGGTTGTTGTTCAGGTGGGCTGCAATGCAGCGGAAAAGGCATAAATTGTCCGTATATGGCCTTCCGCGGGTGTTGGGGTGGGTGGCAAGGGCCTTGATGGCCGGGTTGTTCATAATTGCGGGCGGGAGGTTAACGGGGGCTCCAATGGGACGGGATGGGACTTTGAAAACGTGTACGGCAATGTTGGTAATCCGTTCCACGACGAAATTGGACTCGGGGCGTTGCCGGGATGCGGTTTCAATAACGTCCGCTCGCTCCACGGCGTCAATAAAGTTCTGAAATTGGGCGGGGGTTGTAATAAGGTGGGGCGTATCAAACAGCATGGTGTTATTGGACGGGTAATAATATGACAGTTCGTTTGTCAGTTGGTTGCGTAAAATAAACCCCAACGCAATGTTCCATTTACCATGGGCTGGGGCTTGGGAATGGGCGTGTTCCAGGGCTGATCTAATTTCGTGGCCCGTAATGTTGGCCAGGCGATAATTCAGCCGGTCCAGGTAGGGGGCTCTGTGGGCGTGGGTTCGAATTCGGGTCCAATGAGTGGCGTACAATTCATTGAGGTAGTAATGGGGGACTTGGGGGAACTCGATGGGGTCGGGGTCTGTGGTGAAATCCATGACATTAACACGCACGTCGGGGGAGTCAGGAAATGGGGTGGCGTTTGGGGGGACTGCGTGGACAGTAACGTCACTGTCGTTGGTAGGAATCTCCGTAATACGAGTTAAATAATCATCAACAGCGGGCAAAGAATTGTCAACGCTGGGCTGAGGGGCAGGCGAAGTGGTAGGGGAAGCAGGTGTCAGAAATCAGTGTCTCTGCTATGAGTGGGTAAATTGGCGGGGGTGGCAGGCAAACAATTGTCACTGCCGGGATGACGTAGGCGTTGGTGGGAGACGAGGTGGGCCTGGCGTAGGAATGATTTCTGACAGTCTGGGCATGTGAAGGAGGGATGGCCGTGTTGTTCGGTCATGTGGCGGCGATGGGCGTCTGGGTGGCTGAAATATAGGTAGCAAATGCCGCACCAGTAGCGACTTCGGCGTTGGTGGGCGGTGGACACGTGGGCAGCGAGTTTGGCGGCGCGAGAGAATGATTCGGGACAATGGGGACACCGGTGGGGACGTTTGGTATGGTGGACTTGGCGGATGTGGCGGCTCAAGTTGTCCTGGCGGTGAAAGGATTGTTGGCAATTGGGGCACTGGAAGATTGATGAGATTGATGAGAATTTCGAATATGGCGTAATAAGTTCTTGCGCAGGGTGAAGGTCTGGCCACACTCGGGGCATTCCATATCTGAAACACACACGACACTTAATGAGTAAAATGACAATAAAATTTCATACTTTTCCACAATCTATCCGACATACTCAAAGCTCAGTTTTTAAGTTGTACACACATCTGCTAACAAACTTCCGATTTTTAGTATTACTCAACATTCTATCGTTATTCAAAATTTAGTTGTTCTTATTTACTAACAAACTTTGCAAACTTAGTCGGAATCAATTTTACATACTATCATTTTTTTATTACTCAATATATACTTACAGTTTTTTTCATGCTTTTCTACAATCTACCCTACATACTCAAAACTCATTTTTTAACTTGTACACACATCTGCTACCAAACAGTCCGATTTTTAGTATTACTCAACATTCTATCGTTATTCATAAGTTAGTTGTTCTTATTTACTAACAAACTTTGTACACACATAAACTAGTATTTTAGTCGGCAAAAGTTTCACACTATAATTTTTTATTACTCAATTTTTTTACAATTCTTTTTTGAATATCCAACCTTAATTATTTATCATTATATTTTGTAAATTTTTGTGAATCAACATTGCCCAAAATGTTGTCCTTCTTACCCTCTACCAAACTGAATATTTTTTATGTTTCAGAATTATTTTTAAATAATTTTTAAAATATTTGCTGCACAATGGCCGGAAACGATCAAACCGTAAGTGAAACTTACATTTATACATTAACATATTATACATAACTTACATTAATACGATTAATAAATACAAATGACTTACTATTGGTGATGCTGGTGATGAGGGCTAGTTGAGGCGTAGGAGCACTGGTCGAGGCGGGACAATGCTGAGCACTGGTAAATGATGAGGAGCACAGCAAAACAGCAGACTGGAAATTACGGAGCGCGATTTAAGGACCGACCGCTCACTAGGTAGCTGGTGGTAATAACTGACGCGACCTGTTGACACACCGCCTTTTATACCTTGACTCACGCCACTCACGTGGGAAATGTTGTGAGGGGGGCCATGTGATAAATTTCGTCAAGAAAAAAAATTCAAAAAATTATCTTGTTAATACATAGATTAAAGCTGACTATATTATAGTAGTGGAAAAACTTTATGTCAACAATACTAAATTTTTTAAGCACAGAATCCCCCTATGCAGCACCAGAGACATATGCATTGTTGCGACATAATTACGCCATACCACAGCTGATGACAAGAAAAAGGCACGCCACACACACTGATAAAATCTACACAATCCAGACAAACAAAAGATAAGATCAACAACAGACGCCGTGACTAACTTTTTTGGCGTTACTTTTTAGTTTTTATTAACTGTCAAATGAACGACCAATACAAATTAATTATATTATACAATTGCTAGTTTGATTGTTTAGATAACTAATTTAGTTTTCTGTCATTATGTATTATAGATTTGTTAAATTTATAATCTCTAAATTTACATACTACATTGATTTGTAGAAAAATATTTTTGCGTTTTGCTTGCTTAGATAGCTAAATTTGAAAACCTCTATATAGCACT
The DNA here is from genome assembly GCA_030248245.1 of Trissonchulus sp. WLG1_4. NCBI lineage: Eukaryota > Metazoa > Nematoda > Enoplea > Enoplida > Ironidae > Trissonchulus > Trissonchulus sp. WLG1_4. The sequence continues at coordinate 48,934 of JASANF010018070.1, forward strand.
ATTTATTTACCCGGTTGTTTGCATGTGTTTTGCACTGCACTAGCCGCATGCACTTTCCCCACTTGCTTGCACTTTTCAGTGGCTGAGGCTTGGATGCCTTCCCCCAGACACGCGGGCAGTGGCGTTGGCGTACGCCGGCAACCGGCCTCGGGAAGCACTAGTCAGGGACCTCCAAAGTGTCTCTTTCCCCGAGCACTTTCGTGGAGAGCGGGTTAGACCCATTTGGGTGTCTGAGGAGGTCATGGGGTGGGATCCCCTAAATTTTCTCAAGTACTACACCACTCCCGAAGGGCATCCTGTTGCGGGTGCAAACTTCAACAACCAAAAATTTCCATTCATCAAACTTAAGGTGCCAGGTGATATGGTCAAAGATATCACCTGTCCGGATACTGTTTCAGTGTCATACACTCAATACAAAGTTGAGCGCCTGAAGCAGGATCCGGTGGCCGTCAATAACCAGTGGGCACACCCCTGTGCTCGGGTGATTGTCAGCACAAACGAGGATTGCGACCGCAGCAGGGAGTCCTCGCAACAATTTTTTTCTGTTGATGACGAGAGCAAAGATGCTCGCGTCGTATGGAAGCACCTTAGGCCGGTAATGCAATACGGCTTCTTTTCTGAGAACATCAGCGATCGTTGGGGTCTCAGACCGTACCTGGACCTGAGTCGCTTATCGGCTCAGATGGGAGACGGCGCTGCGTTCAAGGGCATTCTTACTCCTTGGACGTATGCGAACCAGGTTGGTACTGGGACGGCCTTCCACACCGAAAACTTTCATCTTCCTTCGGTTAACGTATGTTACCAAGAAAAGAAGCTTTGGATGGGGGTTTCCCAGGACGAGCTTGGTAAATTGCTCGTTATCCTGCAGGGGCTGGTTCCATATGAGGCGGAGTGTCCTCTTCTCACCCTCAGGAGAAAATGCTTTTTTCTTCACCCTGGGTGGTTAGGGGCTCTGGGCATCAAGGTGCAATGCCTGGTACAGGAACCTAATGACATTGTCATCACGCCACCTTTTTCCTATCACCAGGTAATAAACTTGGACCGTGGTGTGTCAGAGGCCATAAATTTTTTCGGGCCTCAATACCTACAAAATCGGGCACACTACTCCTCCCTTCATCTGAATTGTATCCGCAAAAAGCACGTAGTTGGAGAAGAAGGGCGTGGATTCGAATTCCCCCATGCTTCAGCTGCGCGGGTTTCTAACTTTTTTTCCTATGGCCCTCCAAAGACCATGCTCTTCACGTGCCCTGAGTGCCCCGAGCAGTTCCGGAGCCGGTACGCCTTGGGTCGTCACCGCAACCAACACCGGGCACCAGGAGGAGAGCGCTGTCAGCAGTGTGGGGCGGACGTTGCGAATCTCAGAGACCATGACCGCAACGTCCATGAGCGGCGCCAATGCCCCCACTGCCAGACTATGTACAAGCGCACCTACCTGGGCAAACATATCCAAATATGCCCAAGGTAACACCACACTTTTGCATGTAATCTATCACTATATTTATCTTTCTACTTTGCATGTTGCACTTGCTACATTACGCTTACTGTTGCACTTACTGTTGTTGTATACAGAACTTACATACATTACATTATAATTTTACAGATACTTACGGTTGTTGTTTCAGGAAGCCCTGAGTGACGACCCCCGCCCTGCCTAGTCCCATCCCCCACCCCGATTCAAGTAAGTACATGTAACGAAATCTGTTCTGGTAATGTTTCACATACCAGAGTATCTCATATAGACTACGGAACCTAAAGTAGTCTCGAAGAATTACTTGTCTACTAAGAGTGTTTCATGTTAAAGTGAGACTCTGGGCATTGCCTGACTCTTAGTAGACAAGTAATTCTTTTAACTAACACAAAATTGAAAAGTTTACACAATTGAAAAGTTTACAAAATTGAGGGGGTTACAAAAAACCTAGTGTAGCTGCTCATGGAGCAGGATTTGAGCTTAGCTTTTTATGTCATCTTGTAGTACTGGTGATAGGCTACAAGATGAGGTATTGATCGGGTTGATCGGAAAATTAGTCGCTAAATAATTGTCCATGCCCGTAAATACGTAAACTACTACAGTAACCTACCTAACTAGTTTCTGCCACTAGTTGGCATCAATTTAAAAGCCCTGGGGGCATGCACGTGTTATTGCAAAAATATCTGCCGGAAAAACCGCACACACATTACGTAATTCATAAAAAACAATAACAAAAATTTCTATTAAACAATTATTAATATTATAAAATTTAAAAATAAATAAATTGAAATTAAAATTAACAAATTGAATTAAAATTAATTATTTTAATTAAAATTTAAACATTAAAATATTTTTATAAAACCAGTATACACACCCTCCAAACAGCGTGGCTCCTGCCCAACCAATGGCTCCTCCCCACCCAATTCGATAGCATGATTTTCGCAGGATTATCGCAGGAGCTTACACGTTAAAGATAGGCTCCTCCCCACCCGGCTCCTCCCCACCCAAAGAGTCCTGAAATCCCCCCTATATACTACTCCGATATTCTCTGATAAAGTTTTCTCGAAGATCCTTCCGATATATATATATATATATATATATATATATATATATATATATATATATAATATATATGTATATATAATATGTAATATATATAATATATATATATATATATATATATATATATATATATATATATATAATATAAGTTACCTCCACTTTGGGACCACCAAGAAAAATTCAGACTTGGCAGAGCGCAGTCTTCATCGTGGCAAGGAAATACAGTATTGGTGGAGCCGTAGTATAGACGACTTGTGGCAATACCACCACAAAACAGGCCTGAGTTTTTTTATCTCAGCCAACAAATTTGTGTTTTGCGGCTCCACAGAGTGAGTTGGCGTCAACGTGTCTGCCCTATAAATGGCTCCGAACGAACAGGGCACATCCGTGGCATAGACACGCTCACCCTGATTCACTTGGCTCCTGGCAATGTCACTACCAGATCACCAGGCTGCTGCGCTACCGTATACGACGGCACAGCGTTACGCTCCAGCGCTTCGGTGTAAAAAAATAGTTATCTGTGGTGCAAGAGCGAATGCAGGCAGATGTCAGTAAACGCCAACAGCTGTTTTAACTGCTCGTGCCCGTTTGGCACAACTGACCAAATTTTTGCCGCTCCTAAATCAAATAAAACTTGAATAAATAAAATGAATAAAAATCTACCTCAAATAAATAAAAATGAAAATTTCCGTTACGTTTCTTTTCAGCAACCCATAAATTTATGTTATGTTTAGTATATTTGCACTGTCTGTACAATATATATGTAGCGGTCATATTATATATATATATATATATATATATATATATATATATATATATATATATATATATATATATATATATATATATATATATATATATATATATATATATATATATATTGTAGAAACTTGGACTAGCTAGTTTTGCTACAGACTGACCAGGAGTATATTTTTAGCCAAAAGACATCACATCTCTAGTAGACGATCAAATCCTACATAAGACTTTTTATAGTGTCTAATTTAGATTTTGCATTTCATGTCTTTTACACTTCTCTCTTCTTTAAAACGACAGCTGTAAACGGTCAGGATGCCTTCTGTTTCTGGCTGGGTAGCGTCGCTGATGGGGCCACACAAGCCTGTACGTTTGGATTTTCCCTTTGCTTTCATCTTGGCTAATGCTCCTTGTCTGTGGTTGGGATAGTGCACACGTTTTCTGTGCGTACGGACGCAGGCGGTTGAAGTGCACCACCATGTGAAAGCTTTTACGGTTGAAGTTCTGAATTTTGTACGTGGTAGATGAAAGCTGCTTAATCACCTCGTAGGGACCGCTCCAAAGGGGTTCAAAGTTAGACTTCGTTAATCTTAAATATGGATTGTCGACACACACTAAATCACCGGTTTTGTATGGTTCACCAAACACTTTCCTATCATAGTAGTACTTTTGTCTTTCTTGTGACGTAAGGCCAGCTTTTCTTACTTGTTGATAGGCTAAATCCAGGTTCTGCTTCACTTCTTTGGCGTAAAACGCAGGCCTGTTTGCCGTGCTCTCTTTAACTTCGGCGTAGTCACTGGGGCTTCTAGTCTCCCGACCATACATCAGATAGTTAGGAGAGAAACCAGTCGAACTTTGGACACTTGATCGGTAAGCTGCCATTACGTACTGCATAGACTTGTCCCATGAATCAGGATTTTCGTTAGCTTGAATTCTTAATATGTTCTTAACGGTTCTGTTAAGCCTTTCGACTTGACCAGAGGTTTGAGGATGGAATGATGTTGCACGTAGCTTCCGAATGCACAGCATGTCAGTGATTGATTCCAATGTGGAACTTTGGAAAGCCCTGCCTTGATCAGTTAGAATACGTTCCGAAACTCCGTGTCTGAGTACCAATTGAGTAACAAACGCTTCTGCAACTGTTTGAGCATCTTGGCTAGGAATAGGTATTCCTTCTGCGTACTTAGTGAAAGTATCAAGGATGATTAAACAATACTTGTTGCCATTGCCAGTTTCTTTAAAAGGTCCAATTATGTCCATAACTACCCACTGTAGAGGCCGTCCACTAGACATTGATTTTAGGGGAGCAACTCTTTTCCTCTTGCCGTCTTTGAATAGCTGACACTCTTGGCATGTTTCGCAGTATATCTTTGTGTCCTGCCTCCAGGTCGGCCAGTAGCAACGTTGTTGGAGGCGCTCCAAGGTTTTTCGAAAACTGCCGTGGCCAGACAACAGTGCGTCGTGCTCATATGCCAAAAACTCCTCTCTTCGGCTCGCAGGAACGATCAGCTGAAAATGACAATGGCCAGTTTGCCTATCTTCAAATTCCCGGTAGAGAACGTTATTTAGCAGTCTAAGTTGCCCCAACTGGTCTAGTAGTCGTCTTGTGTTATCTGAAAAACTATCAGCCTCCACCTTCGCACTCGTTGTATCTGATCTCAGTAGTGAGCGAATCGGCTTCAAATCTGGATCACATTCTTGATCATGAGCCAATCTATTGAGCTCATCCTGTTTCTGGACAGCACTGACATCTGCTTGATCATCTGCGCCAAAAAACTTAGCGGGCGACAGCAGAGGCGTGAATTTTTCGCACCATTTGCAATCGCATTCTCTCTTTCTAGACAATGCATCGGCGTTAATGTGATCCTTCCCCGAACGCCGAATAATTGTCATATCATACTCTGCTAATCTTTCTAACCAACGGCCAAGTTGTCCTTCTGCGTTTCTAAAATTCTTTAGCCACTGCAGCGATGCATGATCCGATCTCACACAGAAATGCTGACCCAGGAGATATTGCCTAAAATGGTCAGTAAAAAAGACAACGGCGTATATCTCACGACGAGTTGTGCAGTACTTTCTCTCCGAGTGAGACAGCTTTTTGCTTGCATGTGCGATCGGCCTTTCTACTCCGTTTTGAAGTTGGACAAGAGACGCTCCTATGGATTCCCCAGAAGCATCCGTGTCTAAAATGAATTCGTTTCCAGGTTCCAATATGGGGAATGCTAAGGGTCGATTCATACTTACAGCCGTATGTCCGTTTAGCCGACAGAATTACGAAATAATGACGTCACATGCGCTGGTTGATCCACTGCACTAGGCTGCTAGTGACGTCATTCTGCAGGCTGAACGGACATACGGCTGTAAGTATGAATCGAGCCTAAGGCGGGCGAATTCGCGAGTTGCTGTTTCAGTGAGCAGAAGGCGATTTCAGCTTTTGGTGTCCACACAAATTTGCAATCCTTCTGAGATAATTTAGTCAACGGAGCTGCTAATTCGGCGAAGTTTTTAATAAACTGGTTGTGGTAGTTTGCAAACCCTAGGAATCCTTGAACCTCTGTCAAATTTGTAGGCCTTGGCCAATGCAAAATCTTGATGCTTTTCGCCGGATCCACTGAAATCCCATCAGCTGAGATCAGATATCCCAGATAATTTACTTCGTTTTGCAGAAAACGACACTTTTTTGGCTTTAATTTTAATCCCTTTTTCTGAAGTCGCTCCAGAACGTTACGCAGTCTTGTCAGGTGCTCGTCGTAGGACTTGCCAGGTATAAAGATGTCATCAAGAAACACCAAGCAGTCACGGTACTCTAGACCCGACAGAATGCAATCCATTGTCCGCTGGAACGTAGCGGGCGCGTTAGTCAGACCGAAAGGCATGACCGTAAATTCAAACAGACCAAAGGGACTCACGAAAGCCGTTTTTTCTTGATCGGCTGGGTCCATTTCAATTTGCCAATATCCGGAAATTAGATCAAGACTCGTGAAGTGCTGAGATCCAGCCAGAGTGCTAAGGCAGTCCTGTATATTTGGCAAGGGGAAGCTGTTCTTGCGCGTAATATAGTTAAAAGGACGATAGTCTACACAGAAACGTGTGGAGCCATCCTTTTTAGGGACTAACAGGATCTGAAAGGCACAAGGTGAATCAGATTCTTTAATCACATTGCTGCTCAGCATATCATCTATCAGTTTCTTAATTTTATCTCTTTTATGATACGGTATAGGCCTCATCTTACGCTTAATGGGCGGATGCCCATTGACATCAATCTTGTGTTTGACAGCTACACATTTTCCATAATCGGTATCAGAAAAAGCAAAACATTCTTTAAATTCTATTAGCAAGTTGAAGAGCCTTTCTTTTGCCGTCTCATTCTCGACATGCTCCAAGTTTACAAGTTCTCGAAGACGAGCGACTTTCTCCTCTTCTGTTATGGTGGAGGAAGTTTCGCATCCACCGAGTTGACAGATTCCCTCAAGGCCGACATCTGAGTGAGGGCGTCACTGTCAATAATGTCAGCCGTTTCGGACACTGTTGCTATTTTTACACCTTTCTTTATATGCTTGGGGTAGGGAGCGAAATTGCAGAGCACAACAGGTACCTGGTTGAACACAGGGCGAACAAGTTGATCAAAAATTAGACAGCAGTTAATCTTTTGTGCAAACTTTGGATGTGCTTGCAAATAACATAAGTCAAATGTGTTTTGATCCACCACTATGTTAGCCCAAGCCAACTGTTTTGAAAAAGGCTTTACCGAATCTACCGAATCTACCTCCGAATTTAGGAGAACATCATGGGAATTGCCGTAGCTACAGGCATTAATGTCAGCACCAATTTTGATAACTTTGTCTTTTTTCAGTCTTAACTGCTGCTTTTTTAGGTCCAAAACACATTCGTTAGTTCTTAAAAAGTCAATCCCCAAAATACCTTCCCTGTTGAGCTGAGAGACCACCAGAAAGTTATGTTTAGCACTCCAACCACCAAAATTCAAAAGCAAATTGACTATACCATCAGTTTCAATAGTCCCATTGTTTGCCACCCTCAAGACCTTAGGAGTTGCGACCGGTAGAGTAGTTGTCCCCAAACGGTCACAAACGTCTCGCCTGATCAAGGACACCGTCGCTCCAGAGTCCACCAAAAATCTAATTTTACTGTGAATAATGTTAGCAGTAATTTCAGGACACGTTTCATCTATAGACATAATGTTATGATCAACTGGATTAGCATCATTCGGTTTGGCCGACGTTTCCAATACAGGAACGTCGGCCTTCATTCGTTTAAAGGGCTCGGGCACTGACTTTGAATGTGTCCTCTGCCGCCACATCTATGACAAACAATAAAACTGTAGCCACTGGTACTTGCACGAGATGCACTAGGTTGACCTTGGGCTGGGCGCTCCCGGCCTTGTCCACGAAAACCTGATTGGGAAAAAGCTCTGGACTGACCACGATAGGCTCTCTGACCGCTGAATCGCGGGGTCGGGTTCTCCAGCCTGTCTAGACGATCTGTTATGGCCTGCAGGTACTGCTGAACTTGTGCTAGGTCTTGCTTGCTCTGAACCGCGGTACATTCTTCATCTTTAGTGTTTTGGGCAGATGAGCGTGGGTTTGGAACTTGAATCAATGTTGCCTTGTTCTCTGTCCAGAAGTTAGCCTCGCCCTGCTCCTGAAGGTATATGAATTCGAACTGTTGAGCTTTAACGAGAGCTTCATTTAGGTCGTTAGGCCAAGATTCGCGTACCTTGCGTCTGAGCAGAGTTGGTCGCAAACCATTGATGAACTTGTCTTTGATTACTGTGGCACGGAATTCCTGTGGGGCATTGGGGTAGACTTTATCGACCAGACTTTCGATGCGGCACTTGAACTTTTCCAATGAATCACCTTTCTTCCTCTCTTGCTCATGGAGTTCACCTTCATGCAGCAAACGCTTGACATATGGGTCAAAAACGAGATTAGAGAGTCCTTGACGCCAACCTGATCCCCCTGAGTTGTCCAGCCCCGCTCTCGAACTTCGATAGGTAAGCCTTTATATACTTGGCGGGCATGCCCTTTGAGAGACACCAGTATCCAGTCTTTAGTGTCCATTGGTGACCATCTGTTCAGGCGAATACAGCACTCGAATTGTTCAGCCCATTGACGGAAAGAAGTCGACCCGTCATATGGCTCCGGATGAGGTCCCATTGCCAAAAGCTGGGCCCCCTGCTGAAGATTGTCCACCATCGCACCAATTATTCCTGACACCAAATTGTAGAAACTTGGAAAAGCTAGTTTTGCTACAGACTGACCAGGAGTATCTTTTTAGCCAAAAAACATCACATTCCTAGTAGACGATCAAATCCTACATAAGACTTTTTATAGTGTCTAATTTAGATTTTGCATTTCATATCTTTTACAATATGTATATATATATATATATATATATATATATATATATATATATATATATATATATATATATATATATATATATATATATATATATATATATATATATTGCATATATATCATATAAGTTACCTCCACTTTGGGACCACCAAGAAAAATTCAGACTTGGCAGAGCGCAGTCTTCATGGTGGCAAGGAAATACAGTATTGGTGGATCCGTAGTATAGACGACTTGTGGCAATACCTCCATAAAACAGGCCTGAGTTTTTTTATCTCAGCCAACAAATTTGTGTTTTCCGGCTCCACAGAGTGAGTTGGTGTCAACGTTTCCACCCTATAAATGACTCCGAACGAACCGGGCACATCCGTGGCATAGACACGCTCACCCTGTTTCACTTCCTGCACAAAATCTTGTTTATGAAGGTAGCCGTGTCTCGTAAGCTCTATTGATACTCCAGCTGCACCATCTACTGATCTCAATTCTTGCTACTGTATCTGAAATACACGGTTATGTCAATCCTTGCGTAAATACATAGAGTAGATTTGTACATTTATGCAAACTATTAAGTATCACTACTATATTAGTATTTACGTTAAACATTAAAACCAATCCCCAAACGTATGGCATACAGCTGTACTTTTCTGTTCCAGTGCTCAATCGCAACCAAATTTTGACACCAACCGGTTTTTTCCTGGAGTTGATCTCTATTAAAATTTAATAGCCGTTAAAAATTAAAATTAATAATCGCTAAATTTGATAGCTATGCAATCAGATAGCCGCAAGTAACTTTAAACCAGTAAGTTTTACTTTATAGTACCTGCGGCACAATCAAGTTTGGAATTGCCAACTATTGCGCAATATTGTTGGCGCAATGAAGAGAAACAAGTCCATTCACGCTATGTGTGAAACGTTAAAATTATTTTAGGCTTAACGTGCATATATGCACTTCAATGCATCTATGAGTAGTTGAGAAGGTAAGATAAGATGAATTTCCTTCAAGCTATGCGCAACCTCTTCTGCAAACGTTCACTCACGAACTGCGAAATCTATTAAAGTAAGGCTAATAATGCAGTCCTTGTTTGATATTGTTGCAAAAACGTGGGCGGGAGTGGAGGGAGCTTTGACAGAGGGACCCTTTCGAGGCTTCTCGCACTATGGGAAACTACGCAAAAATTTGAGAAAGAAGAAATTCTGGAAATCCCAGTAGGTATATATGTCGTAAGTACCTAGTTATTCAGCTGAAATGCCTATAACTTTATTTTCGTTAACGGGAAATCCGTCAAATTTTGTACTGTAATAAAACAATAACTGTCATGTATGTTGTATAACGAGTTTAGGTGGAAATTGATTTGAAGTAGTTTCGTTACCACCGTACTCAGATAAAACGCTTTGAGACTCATTACCTTGGTAATTGTTAATCATTGGTAGTAGACTAATGTAATTAAAGATAACTGTACGATCTTTTGTGCCTGAAAGTTTCATTTGATTTTGACAAGCATGAAGGAAGGGATAAATGATCAAAGGTAAAATCCTTAAAAATTTGGCACTTTTCAGTGACCAATTTTGATTGGCCCCAATTTTAGCTAGTTTGCTACTAGCTATCTGCACCAATATTTGTGCTCGTTGATAGACCACATGTCAGTCTCACAGTGAGCTAATTTTCAGACCGATTGAGTTGAAATGAAAAGCTCTCTGTCCCTTCTAAAACGGTAAATTTGATGATGAATAAGTAACCAGTAAAAAATGAGAATAAGCCAATTTCTTCTGGTATGATAAAGAGTAGTAGGTACTTTATTGTGCTCGAATATAAAATAATTCTGACCAGTATGAAAGTAGATATAAGAGGTCAAAATTCAAATTTCAAAAATTCGTACCAGAACATAGTGCTATGATTATTACGAGCTTTGAATAGATGCTAGCGTAGCATGTTAGCTGCAAGCTCACCTAAATTCAATTCCATAGGTCCAACATAACCTGCTCAAATTAGCGCTGTGAAACAAGAGTCCAAATCAAAAATCCAACTTTTTCAGTTCGGGGGAATAGTAAGGCATATGCTGTGCAGTAGTAATGTCTTATATGCCAGCACGTATATATTGTAAGGCCTCTAATGGCAATGTTAAAATACGTAATGAAGTGTATATTTAATTTTATTTAGACTGTTAATAACTTTTGAATGACAAAAGCTACTTTAACGATTTTTGGTATGTTTGTAGATCATGAATCAATCTGAGAGTGTACGTGTTAAAAGATAAAGAAAAACGTGATCAAAGGTACAATTCTCAAAAAGTTGGTACTTTTTAGTGACCAATTTTAGCTAGTTTGGTAATAGCTATCTACACCAATATATATTTGCTCGTTGATAGACCACATGTCAGTCTCAAAGTAAACTAATTTTCAGACCAATTGAGTTAAAATGAAAAGCTCTGTGTCCGTTCTAAAAACGGTAAATTTGATGATGAATAAGTAACCAGTAACAAATTAGAATAAACCAATTTTCTCTGGTATGGTAAATAGTGGTAGGTACTTTATTGTGTTCAAACATAAAAAAATCTGATCAGTATAAAACTATGAAAGTAGGTATGAGATCAAAGTTCAAATTTCAAAAATTGTTATCTACGATTGTTACTGCTACTGCTAAGTACGTACAAAAAAGAGGTGATGTAACGGCAATATTATACTTAACTTTTTATTCATTTTAAACATTCGTCTTTTCCTTTAAACTAACGTCTATAAATTCAAAATTTATTACTTTATAAATTCAAATCCTTGAGTCTAACGGTAGTAAATACCCCTACCCACGAAGCTGACCTAGATTAAATTATTCCCCATAAATTGTAAGCAAATGTTCCTGTTGGACGTTATAAAAGCTGCAGCTGTAGCAAAGTTGGGGTAGCTAGTTGAAGCGGGTTGGTGAGAGTGAGCAGTTGTGTTGGATTGGACAGTGAGACTTGTGTGAGACGTAACTCAGTACCATGTCGTAATAATTTCTATCTGCAACGGCGACTTGGACACCTCCGAAAGCGAATAGTGCCAACATGGCACTGTCGACAATGTCAAAACTACGGTCGTTAGTGTATTCGTGTGGACCCTACCGACCTCAGGACCATTCCGAAAAGGCCGTGAAACTAGATCAAGTCCTCGACGAACTGTGGCACGAGACCCCAGTTAAATATATTAACTGAACTTTCCGCACAAATTTCGGAAACGAGATATATTTCAGAACACTGACGATAATTGCCCCAAACTGACGAAAGCAGGCCAAAAAACCTTGTACGAGTACTGGATGAAGGAAATTGCGGAGTTGGTAGCGGTCCAACCGCATTGGCTTGAGGAGAATCGACTGCCGGACAGACGTTATCGCTCCGAAGACGAAATCCCCACAGCTTCGAAACAAGCTAAAATTTTGGCCCGAAGTTTTTCAGTAGAGGAGCCGCCGACTAAACAGAAATTTCCAAATGACACAAAATAATATCCCACCGACGAAACAGCGATGAACTATCTGCCAACTCCACCGAATGACGTGATCTCGCCAGCCGCAGAACCCTCGAAAACACCCGCCCCCCCCCCTGCCCCGACCAGAGAAACAGACACTACAACCCTGCCCCAGGTTCCAACCTTGCCCCAAACTGAAGTTTCCCTCATTTCGTGGTTTCCAGTGTACCTCTGCCCCGCCGGAATAAAAACCTTCGTGATCTCCAACGGAGTCCGCCCGCCCGATATTGTATTCGCCCAATAGCCGTCACGACTCATTACTGACAATATTTTGACTCACTGCTTTTTACTGGTTAATTTGTAAAAACTGTTGTATTGTTGTACTGTTTATGCATGTTACATTTCAACCAACGAGGACGTTCGATTTCTTAATCCCCCCGTGTAACAGCAATATTATACTTTAGTTTTAATCATTTTACACATTCGTCATTTCCTTTAAATTTACGTCTATAAATTCTAAATTTATTATTTTACAAATCCAAATTCCTCAAGTCTTACGGTAATACATAGCCCCACCCACGAAGCTAACCTAGATTAAATTATCCGCTATAAATTGTAAACAAAGGCGCATTTTCTTGCTGGACGTTATAAAAGTTGCAGCTGTAGCAAAGTTGGGGTAGTTAGTTGAAGCGGGTTGCTGAGAGTGAGCAGTTGTGTTGGATTGGACAGTGAGACTTGTGTGAGAATTGAATTGGAAGTGAAAGGAAAGATTGGTTGAGATTGACGGTTGAAATTGGGAGTTGAGATAGAGGGAATGGAAAGTTGGAAAGTGAGATAGACGGAACGAGAATTGAGGACATTGACTATTACGGGCTTGGTCACAGCTGCACACACTGACAGTCTGCCGCTAGTACATTAATCGACGTAGATATTAATGTTTACAATGTATGGCTTTGTATTGTATTATGACTGACGCAGTGTCTTTCACTATTAAAACGCCTAAAACTAATCTTGGGTTACTTAATGGGTAAGTAGGCGTAGTGACTTAGATCGAGCTAAATACTACCTGCGACTCAACTACGATAATTAGGACTTAAGTTAATCTGGAGCAAAAGCAACTCGACTAGTTGCGCACCACTTTCGATCAAAGTTACAGTGAGTTAACGCTGCAGACACAGAACATGTGCGCTGCGTGTATGTAGTAATGTTGTTCTGGCGCAAATATGTATTATACGGGACAAACTGTATTCGTACGCAAAAATACTTAGGTTTAACACCTATTAAATTGACTACCGCTGAAACAATTTGTCTGAAACCTTGCAGCATGAATGCTTCTATATGTGTCTACAAATGTTTCAAAAATGTTATAAATTACTTACGTGTAAGCAAAGTTATGACCGTTTCAAAATGTGTGTAAATTGACTTAGAATCTTCGTTTTGTAAAACATCTGCGCCGCTCGAGCCCAAAATTCAGGGCCAGATTTGCTTTTAAGTGTTCGGGACCGAAATTCAGAGCCAAATTTGCCTATACGCGTTCCGGACCAAAATTCAGGGCCGAAGTTGCTTTTAAGCGTTCGGGACCAAAATTCAGGGACGGCTCTGAATTCAGGGCCGGTCCCGGTCCCGAACCGAGGGCGAAAAACTCACCCTATACTACTTTCAAAGAGAAAGCCACGAAACACAAAAATAATCGTACCTGGCAGCAACGTGTTGGTCAGCTTCTGCTTTTGTGTACTCGGCGTGGTTCAGCAGCAAAGCACCTAAAATAAGCAACAAATAAAAATGAAAACTACAAAAAGATAAATAAAATAAAACAAATACATAATAAAACAAAGTTAAATGTCCACTGCCGAATGCAATAAAACTTGATTTTGATAAATTTATACGTACTATGGAAGAAACAGCAAAATAACATGTGGGTAATTTTTTCACAAGTGCTAAAAAAACAGTTGTTGAAAGTGTGGATACACTTCATGCACATGCACACACATACCGCCGTGAATTCGGGCAAGGGTAAAGGCAAAATCTCGGGCAGCTGTGTCAGGATTCTGAACAGTTTGGATAATGGATAGACGATCGCAGGCTTTTTCAATCAGCTGTCGAGTTTCAGTGAGGCTTGAATTGGATATCTTGGATTTGACATACTCAACAAAGATTTCCAAAGGACGTCCGTCACTTTTGCCCAAATATTTCAGCATTTCTCGGCAAAGGACATTTGTGGTGCCTTCCCAAATAGGTAACACCTGTAACAAACATTATCAAAGCTTAGGGCCAAAGACGGATTAAACGGATTGGATTAAAACTTGTTTCGCCAATAACTCATGACATCGACTATGAATTCACAAAATTTGCACAGCGAATATTTGTAACATCTGTCACTTGTGCACAAAATTTTGTAAGCCTATCTCAACACTGAAATTAGTTAATAGCAAAACAAATTTTTAATCTAATCCGTTTAATACATTTTAGAAATTGGCCTGAATTTACGCCAAGGCTTTAGTTTAAAAACAAGACTCTAGCTAAGATCTCTAGCACTATGCTATACCTGTGCATCTCTGAGTATGCTAGGAAGGCCACTGTCTTCCAAATATCCCACGCCACCGAAACATTCCAAGCCTTCGCTCGCCGTCGCTACGGCCTAAAAAAGTATTCATTTATATGAAAAAATAGTCCAGTAAATCAAATAAGAAAACAATTTTAAACGAATAGTGACCAAATGCGCCAGGAACAAAATAGCGTTTGGTCATTAACAAGCTACTATGAAAAACGACCAAATAATAATTTCTTATGTACTATGTAGTGTGTGACACTGAAGAACTCACACGTTAGTCAGACATGCAGTCACAAGCAAAAATTTCAAAATTCCAGCCATAATTCGTATAGCACATACACCACGACATAAGCTTGATTTTTCTCATTGAATGTTCGTCTAAACGTATGCTTAAGGTGGTAGTTGCGTTTTCGAGGTTTTTGTGATTTCTATGTAAACTTTGCGCCACCAGTACTCAAGTTATAAGTGACGCCTGAGCATAAATTTTTGGGACAGTATTGTAAGGGTCAAAATCCCCAGGCATGTCTCTCACTTTTTTGAAATTTCACCTGTGGACATTTTTAGAAGGTTTTAATTACAAGAAAATATCTTACATTTTCGGTGCGTTTGCTTTTCAGCTATTTTCTCAGAAAATTGACTAGTTATTAAAAAAGTGGGGGACATGCCTGTGGATTTTAAACATGTCAACAAACTTACCAACTTTCAGCCTCAACAGGTAATCGTATGATTCAGAGATGTGGCGCAAACTTTTTGTAAAAAATATTAATATTTTGGAAAGGACCTTTCTTTAGTCGCTTATACCGGAAAGAATATATACCTTAAGGGGGTAATTGCGTTTTTAGGTGTTTTTTTAAAAGGCCATAGCTCAGCGTTTACAGATTCAAATCACAAGCGGTCTTTTGCATTAGGTAGAACAATATCTTTCCTAAATGTATGCCATGCCTTGAAATTTAACCTGTGATTTTCTTTCCAGTATAAGCGACTAAAGAAAGGTCTTTTCTAAAATATTAAAATTTTTTACAAAAAGTTTGAGCCACAGCTCTGAATCATACGATTACCTGTTGGGGCTGAAAGTTGGTAAGGTTTTTGACATGTTTAAAATCCCCAGGCATGTCCCCCACTTTTTTAATAACTAGTCAAGTTACTGAGAAAATAGCTGAAAAGCAAACGCACCGAAAATTCAAGATATTTTCTTGTAATTAAAACCCTCTAAAAATGTCCACAGGTGAAATTTCAAAAAAGTGAGAAACATGCCTGGGGATTTTGACCTTTACAATACTGTCCCAAAAATTTATGCTCAGGCGTCACTTATAACTTGAGTACTGGTGGCGCAAAGTTTACATAGAAATCACAAAAACCTCGAAAACGCAACTACCACCTTAAACGAAGCATTAGTCCAGCTATTTCGAGGCAAACCCTCACCGTTTATAAAAAGTCTTACCTGCTTCTTCTTCTTCTTCATTTCGGCCATCCAAATTGTGTTTAAATGCACGAATACTTTAACTTTCAGACCATAATTAACAATTATCGAACAAGTCTTACCAGTTTCCCAGTATAGAGTTTGATTAAGGGCGTCAGCAGGCGTAATAACAAAGCTTCACTTTCTGATAAAACTTTTGCCTCTTCTAACCCAAACATGCGAGCAACTTCCAAAGTCATCAGCGTACAACCACGTGTCTCCACCTAAAACAACGCATTTTGCCAAGCATGGGTTGCAGAATGCATTTTACAGAATACACGTCAATATTGGTAGAGCAGGGCTAAAAATAAGACCACCGGGCATCGGTGTTTTAATTACCAATCTTGAAAACTATCGACGTAAAAAGGATTGGATAGAGGAGGGGGATCCCCCTCTTGTCTCTCTTCTCCCTCGTCCCTCAACATCGACCAGAAAATGTGACCAAAAGTGGGCGAAAATGGCACTTTTTTCCCAAATTTGTGGTATGTTTGGTCGAAAGGTCGAAAACAGTCGAGGCTAGTTACATGAACAGACCAAAAAAATGCGCTACGATAGAGGCAAACAATAAATTCCATTTGAATTAAGCAGGCTGACAAGCTGACCTCCATCCTTGCCACTGTCTGTAGATGCAGAGGATGTTGAGAAAGCAATAAACCAAAAGCTTTACGTCGGTTCATGTAGTCTCGAGAAAGGTCCACAATTCTGCAAAGAAAATTTCAATTTTATACCTTGAAGTTGAAAAAATTTAGTTGAGCCTTGACGTTGGCTGTTTTAACAAAGTCGGAATATTTCTGTCGATAAAGTACATAAAAATATTTACTACACTGTTTACATATTTTCATTACAACAAGAGCACGTAATTGGAAATAGTCGAATATTTTAGTATTTAGTTCCCAAGTTAAGTTAGTATACCTCAGCCTACGCAATCGTGTCGAGCAGACCAAAAAGCACTTTCAAAACTTTAAAACAATTTATCCACTTTAAACAGAGTTTTAAGCTCAAACAATATTTAGTGAAATTTATTAACAACAATGAGACAATTAGACAGGAAGCGGGCTGCTAGAACTAACCGTTCGCTGTAGCCTGTCGACTCCACTCATAATTCACTATTTAAGGTCGGTTCGAATTGGGTAGAGTCGCGTTCTAGTTATAACTTAGTTATACTTATACTGACCCGTTTCGATAACTACTGATTCTGGCAGGTAGGCTCGTTCGCGAAGGTTTTGAGTCACTAATGTTGCAGCTAATGTTGTCGCTAATGTTGTTAATCTACAGCTCTGCTTAGTTGGCGAATGGAATGAGCGGAATACGTAGCATTCCCGTTATGTACTCACAATCAGAGTAAACGAAAAGTAAACAATAAGTAGCTCGAATTTACGTCAGCCATTTCTTTATAGGTTCGACGTGTACCTGCGCATTGCTCCCACGGACGCAATGGCATTGTGTAGGCGAGTTGTGTTTAGCATATGAGAAATCGCTGGTATACCACGACCGGGCTTAGAAACCTGAAAATGAAAAAATTAATCAATAAACTAATTGTCAACTTTTACTGACATCACGACGTCAGGGCAATTAAAAGACTGAGTGATTTGGACATGGTTTGAAAGCGAAGCACAATTTATTTCTAATAATTTAAAAACACTATGAAATAATCATCACACATACAAAAAATTATTGAAAGGACTGAAAAAGTGTCACACTTAAAATGTTAAATTCTTTTTCTTATTCTCAACATTATTTTAAAAATTACTAGTGATTTATCTTAAAAAAATTCAATTGTAAAAATAGTTTCTGGTGAGATCCACTTTCAGCACACGTAAAAATATACCAAGACCAAAGTCTTAAACCTACAAGTCTAGCTTTAGTCCCGTCTAGCAACAGTTCAGCTGTGGGCAGTTGTCGCGTTCCCAATTTGTTTTTCAGTCGCACTAGCTGAATGCCGTTCAAATCTGTCGGTGAGCCGGACGACGCTCCTCGATGCGTTTCCAAATAAAACATGCTCAGTCCACGGGAGCCCTGAAATACAGGCACGCAAAATCGTAATGAATTTCATGACTGTGCTTGTCACAGATGAAATTTCTCAGGTGCCCTGTCATGTCCTGAGTATATTATAATCGCAGAGTTGCGCTGACGTACACTAATACATAACTATTCAAAACCACATTAAACTTATCAAGTATCTCCCATTATATATTAATATAAAGATGTTGTA
>JASANF010018073.1:0-25063 GCA_030248245.1 Trissonchulus sp. WLG1_4
ATACATGGGCGTGGGGGGGGTTTGGGGGGGGTTTCTCACCCCCCCCCCCCCCATAAGGCACCCACACCCCCCCCTACCGGGGCTTCACCCCCCCCAGACTGCTGGACGGGGGCTCACGAAATCAGCAGGACAGCTGCTCCGCCCCCCCCCCCCCCCCCCGGTGGCTGGCTCACCCCCCCCAGAATTGGCCAGCTGCCCACGTATGATAGTATTCCGTGAATATGAATCAAGCCTTAGCCCCAGTTTCACGCATACGTACTTTCTGTCATTGCCAATGAAGTCGAAGTAGCCAACATCGAAAAGTGAATCGGAATAGGGGCCGTGGGTGACCTGTTTGGTGAAGGCAGCCAGTCGGAGGCGATTGTCGTAGCTCACGTGGAATGCTCGACCCTCCTTTTCTGAAAATGCATTCCTTCAAATTAGTATATTAAGTAAACAGGATTTCTTCATTATGTCGATGTGTAAACCAAAGCACACACATGGGTGATCCAGTCTCATAGAAAATTATAGCAGGCGGGGAAAAAACCCGCATTTTCATATTTTGTCATGTAGCTCATAGACTATACGTTTTCACGGCAAACCAAAAAAATCTGTCGTAGGTCTAACCTTGCTCTAAATGCTGGCACCGGTTTCATTTCGCCATCTCTTACCATTTTTTGGCGGGAAGCCAAAAACTTGCCTGGGAAAAAAACCCATTTGGAGAAAAAACCCATGTGGGGGGAAAAAACCCACCCCATAAATCACCCGAAAATCACCCGTGTGTTAGCGCTAGTTTTTCAACGCTATGGCACGTATTAGGAGTAGTAGAGGCCCCTGATGCCAAAACTATGCGCAAATTTGCTATGGGGCCTCAGGTAGACAAGTTTGAAAACTGCCCTTCGCAGCCCATTATAAAATTTTGAATTTTCAGATTTGAAAACAAAACACCTTAATTTCGCCTGAAAATGTTGAAAACAACTAAAAAGTTGCTATTACGCTTCAAAGACATGCAAAATCTGCACTTTATGGCTACTTTTTACGCCATCCACCCTCCATGGAGGGTACCGTAAGTGAGTGTGACTGGTCGTGACGGGCATAGTTTAATTTTATTCGGTTATTTGGCGTTTAAACAAGAGAAATTAACAGGTTATAATTATAAACATACAAAAAACTGGCAATAGTGCCAGATAATCCTACTTTCCGCTCCAAAGCGACCTCAAAATGACAAAGTCCGACTATTAGACCCGTATTCCAGAAATCGATCAAGAAAGTGTCAGTATGCGCATTTGTGTTAACAATAAACGTCTTTTTGCACTACCATGAGTCTTTTGGAGTAGCTACAAGGTTTTTCGACATCACCAGACCATTTTCAAAAAGTGGTTTCCCCACATGGGTTTTTTTTACCCCGTCTAATTTCGGTCACGCCCCCCCCCCTCGTACGAAAGAAGGAGGGACCTGCCAGTGCGGTCATGAATAGAGGAAGGGTAGTCCTCTGTAAAAGTGTTTTTACATTTGAGCTCGAATCTTTTAGTGCTGAGAAATGAGACTCCAAAATTCACCTCCCATGGAGCCATGTCGGGTCAAAAATGGGGGGGGTCAAAATTTTTGACTCATAAAAAGTGCCACCGAGACCCCGTTTGGATACCGCTTATATATGTTTGCCTACAGGGACTGTACTATACGCTGGCAAATTTTTAGACCTGTACCATATACCCAAGTTCCGGAACCTTGGTGGGTTTTTTTCCCCAAAAAAATGGGGTGGGTTTTTTCCCCGCCCGCTATACCGCTGTAACCTATTCGCACAATTAGCTCGCAGTCGCAACCATACGTGGGCAACTAACAAATTCTGGGGGTAGGGGGTGAGACAACGGTGAGTAGGGGCGTGGCGGAGCAAACTTTTCTTTTTTTCATTTTTGCTACGTGAGCCACCATTTTCCCTTCGTGAGCCACCGATTTTGCTGTCGTGATCGTGAGCTCCGTTAAAACATCCTGGCGGGGTGTGAAGCACCTGTGTGTCTGACTGACATTGCCTTCTGGGGGGGGGTGAAAACCTCCCCGCGGCCATGCCCATGTATATGTGGTCGCAACCCCTGCTTTTCGCTAATAACAATGCGAATCATGTATATACTAGGTGTCTTTGATCAAAAAAATTGTTATATAATATATTGCCCTGCCTTGGGCCGTCATAAACAACAAGGCCTACTCCAGCGCCACTACTATGACAAAAACCACATCTAACCGACCTCTATAAAACTTAATTCCCAAGCGATAGAGGTCTGGAATTTCCATGTGGAAGGTCTCCCTCAATCTGTCAGCCGTCGGATTGTCATCTTCATTCGGACTACTTTTCGCATTCGCTGGTGACTGGTCAGTCACCGAATTGGCAGGCGGTTGTGGATGCTGATGCGTCACAGCCTTCTCCGAGGTCTCACCATCGTACTGCGAACCCTCGTCTGCGGTGGTCATGTCCGGACGCTTTAAGCTTGGCCACTCGTGCTAATCAACATCATGCTATAAAAACTAAAACTAAAAACTAAAACTAAAAAAACACAGTTTTAACAGAAAATGGTTTTGCTTTCGTTACAGCAAACACGTGCCTGCTGTGCGTGTGCTGCTTCAAAATGTGTCAATGAACAAACAAAAACAAATATATATTTCTTTTGCAAAGTTCATTTTAGCTTTTTTGCATTTGAAAATAGGTTATTGACAAATTCATAAAAAAATGAAAAAATTTTATTAGTCACTGTCCGGCCAACTTTGGTCACATTTCGCGAAGGTATATAAAAGCTCGCCCCTCGTCGTAGGCCGTCGAGCAGGCAACTTTATGCACAGTACTGTACGTAAGAACTGTACTTTTCACTTGAAACTTGCTTTAAGACCAGCTTTAGATGTTGAAAGTTTGGACTTTAAAACGTTTCTTATAATTAGCGCCAGACCAGCTGCACTGCACTGAAACGACTGTAACTTTATTAATAGTAATTTTTGCACGAGATTTTGCCATTTTTGTAATCTATATACCAGTGGCGTAGCCAGGAAAAAATTTCGGGGGGGGGGGGGGGGGGAATTAATTTTAAATTTATTTAAATGTGTTAAAATGCACGTAATTGCAATTTTAACGCAAAAAACGACACTTATTAGCATATTTCGTTCAAAAACAACGCTATTTTTTTGACCAGAGCGGCATCGAACGTAAAATTGTAGCTCAAAACACCAAAAAATACAGAACTGCTGGACCGACAAGGGTACAGAAGCTAGCAAATTTGAAAACTTTGAGAAGATTTATGACATTACGAGCCCCAAATTTACTAAAAATGTCATTTTAGCTGCGATAAAACAGCTAAAAAGATACATTTAACAGTGTATTAAGCAAATGAATATATAGTGCACAATGCACTCATATACACGTGCACACGCTTTGATGGAAGACAAAAGCAAGAAACAGTGAACCAGAAGGTTGCGGGGATCTGGGGGCGGCAGCCCCCAGAAAAAAATTGAGGAAATTTTTGTTTTTTAGGCCAAATTTGGGCCCCGTTGCACCAAACACTGATAACTGATAAATTATCAGTTATCAGTAAATTATCAGTAAACTGCGTTGCACGGCGTTTACTGATAACTGATAATTATCAGTTATCAGTTATTAGTTATCAGTTATCAATTATCAGTGTTGCATAAAATTTACTGATAATTATCATTTATCAGTTATCAGTTATCAGTAAAATTTCCCCCATTTATCAGTGAATTATCAGTGTTCGTTGCACAAATCAAAACACTGATAACTGATAACTGATAATTTTGGCCAATTTTTATCAGTGTTCGTTCACTGAAAAATTTTATTTATTAGCATTTTCAAGCAACTATAGTTACGTTTGATGTCTGTAAACGATGTTTTAATGAATTTTCATGAAATTTTGCCGCTTTTTGCCTAAATGTTTCATACTTGGGTCCCATATTAGGGATGAAAACTGATTCAGTGTTCCAGTGTGGTTCATACAGTGTGCCAGCCACACAGCATTGTCTTTGTATAAGTGATACAAAAATTGATTCAAATGTGAAAATATATGCTTCTAAATTGATGCTCATAAAAAAGTGAATATAATGACGAAGAAAATTTTAGAAAAACAGTCGAATTAACGCTAATTTTTACGTTTTTTACGGTTTACTGATAATTTATCAGTTATCAGTTATCAGTGTTCTTGTGCAACACTGATACTGATAACTGATACTTGATAACTGATAACTGATAAATGTCGTGCAACGCTATACTGATAACTGATAACTGATAGTTGATAACTGATACTTGATAACTGATAACTGATAAATTTTTGTGCAACGGGGCCTTGGTCAATTGGAGACGTATCAGAAATTTTTTCCGGCCGGACCATAAAAACCAAAGGGGGGACCCTTGTGTAAAATTTCAGTCGGAAAAAATTTCGGGGGGGGGGGGAATTCCCCCCATTCTCCCCCCCCCTGGCTACGCCCCTGCTATATACACACGCAGACAAAGCGTTTTCAAGTGGTTCCAAGTCCGTATACACCCATGAGCTGAGAAATTTAAAGTTTTGGTGGCGAGAATTCCGTAACGGAGGTAGCAATTTTGTATTTGTATGTGGTAGCGGGTATATATTAGGGATGGAAGTCTCGGTCTCGGTCTCGGTCTCGGTCAAAACCCGAGACTAGCCCAGTCTCGGTCTCGGTCTCGGTCTCGGTCTCGGTAGTCGAAAAGTCTCGGTTTGTACCCGGTCTCGGTTTTGCAAATCTGTGAAAAATTTTCCTGTGGTCCCCCCTTTGGTTTATATTATTGGCAGAAAATTTTTTTCGGAAGTTTTTATTTCACCAAAATTTCACATCAAACAGCGAGATTCTGTCGATTTTTTTCCGAAAACTTTACCATGGTTCTTTAGTTTATCAGTAAACACAGTACACACACAAAAATGTATGTTTGTGAATTTGTGATTAGGTTTCTTATTTCATATCATCTTTCAAGTGTGTGTGATATTATGTAACAGGGAACTTGGAAACTTTTGGAAGCTTGATGACATTTAACCGCAACTAAGTTAAATGTCACAATAATTTCTACCTATTCAGCCAAAAACAAAACTGATCTTGACCTTTTAATTACATAGAAAAATAATACACAATGATGTGGAAAATGGTAATGTCACAAGGAAAACACGGCTGAAAGAGTGCAGAGTTATGCTTTTACGTAAGCACATAGACATTTTCCCGACTCTATATAAACAGTAGAACCCAGCTATTTCGAGGAGTTAGCCAGTTGTGTACAACCGCCTTACGGGACCTAAGGTAGTGGCTCAAGACTCAGTTGGACCAAGGAGTTGGATCGAAAACGGTTGACCTGGAAGTTGGACGGTTGGACCCAGCGGTTGGGCTTGAACAAGTGGCAGTCAGGCAGAAGGAGTGGCAGTCAGTCCAAGTGTGCTAAATAAAGTGAGTGTGCGCAGATTGTGCTGTGTTAATTGGTGAATAGTTTAGGGGCAATAGGTGTAGCCTAGGTGACTCGACTCGCGCTTAGGACCGACCGACCGACCTGGATATATTGATAACCGGCTGCTAGTTCGGGCTAGGGTATTGCATTCGATACAACGCAAACACACGGGCCGTAGTCTAAGCTAGGAACTTAACTGGACCCTACGTTAGTTGCAGCAGCTGGTTACAATTATATTTTATTCTTTAATCTTTAGTGTTTGGCTGGTCAACTTTGTTATGCCAATCGGTGACTTCATATACTTAACTGTAATTTCCAATTAGTATGAGTTTAGCAAAAAATCAAAAATAAATCTGTGAAAGTTCAACTAGACGCACTACTCAAAATTATGCGGTGAGGGTGACACATGTAGTTCGGTAGATGAAAAGGGAAGACTCTACTCCCAACTAAAATTTAGTCCCTGGGGATTGAGGGGGCACAATTTAAAGGGGTGTCACGCAGGAGGCAAAGAATGAAAGAGCGTCACGACGCGCAGGTCTAATTTTTGAGCTAAAAACCCTTTTTATCTTGGGTGTATATTTTAGCAAAACATTGGTAATTCGATAAACAGTGTCTGAAATTGCTATTTTCTGGCGTGAACAAGGACAAATTGCGTCTGCTTTAGGACAGAGGTCAAAATTTCAAAGTATTTAAGCAGACACGGCCCCACACCCACACAAAAGGAGGAAAGAACCAGGAACGTAACCAACATTGCCGTGATGTTGCTGTTAGTTATATATACATAAGGTGTCTGTCTGACCATGGTCTTGTAAGTTTACCTAAAAACTTGTAATAAGTCATCAAACAAATAGGTGAAAAAATGGCAAAAAATGACCCAAAGTCTCGGTTTTGGCGGTCTCGGAATTTGGTCTCGGTCTCGGTAGTCTCGGTTTCGTGGTCTCGGTCTCGGTCTCGGTCTCGGTCTCGGAAAAGAAACCGAGACTTCCATCCCTAGTATATATGCGTGTATAATTTGGTATTTTTCTAGGTAAAATACAAACAAGCACACGTATGTATATATTTGTGTACAATGTGTGTATGTATATACGTGTGTGTGTATGTATATATGTGTGAAGAGCAAATAACGGATTGCAAATATGAACCCATATGCAGAAGAGGTCTGTGGTTAATTGACTTAATTGGTTGACAGTTGCCACATCGATATGTACCCATATGCTGAACAGGTCTGGGCCCCGTTGCACAAAAAATTATCAGTTATCAGTTATCAGCTATCAGTTATCAGTATAGCGTTGCACGACATTTATCAGTTATCAGTTATCAAGTATCAGTTATCAGTGTCAGTGTTGCACAAGAACACTGATAACTGATAACTGATAAATTATCAGTAAACGTAAAAAACGTAAAAAATTAGCGTTAATTCGACTGTTTTTATAAAATTTTCTTCGTCATTATTTTCTTTCTTATGAGCATCGATTTAGAAGCATATATTTTCATTTTTCACATTTGAATCAATTTTTGTATCACTGATATATACAAAGACAATGCTGTGTGGCTGGTTATCAGTGTTTTGCTTAGTGCAACGAACACTAATAATTCACTGATGTCTGATAAATGGGGGAAATTTTACTGACAACTGATAACTGACAAATGATATATAATTATCAGTAAAATTTGTGCAACACTGATAATTGATAACTGATAACTAATAACTGATAATTATATCATACCTGTCTTGAAATAACAGTGCAATAACTAACGACAATAACTAAGTGCACGCTGCTAGATTCACAGCGTGCCGTATCACAAGAAGAAAAAGGCGCATAAGGGTGCAAAAAGAGTGAGAAAAATTTCTCACTCGATTCGGAGAGCAAAGTTACACTCGTTTCGCTCTCGTTTCTCACCCGTTTCACACTTTTTATCACTAAATTCTGACTTTTTCTCACTCTTTTCGCACGGATCCGAAACCAGTGAGAAATTTAGCCAGAAGCAAATTCTCATTCTTTTCGGACTCTATTTTCACTCTATTTTTACTCTTTTATCACTGTTTTCACACTGTTTTCTCACTCCCGCTAGACAGCGCTGAGCAAATTCTCACTTTTTTCACACTGTTTTCTCACTCTTTTATCACTGCTTCCTCACTCCAGCTATACTGCGCTGAACAAATTCTCAATCAAATCTCACTCTTTTCACACTGTTTTCTCACTCTTTTCACACTCAATTCGCACTATTTTCTCACTCAATTCGCACTATTTCTAAGACTTCGCAGCACTTTGTAATTTTTTGCATCAAACTTTTCAGGTTTTTTTATGTGCTCGGTTCATTTTTTAAGTTTTCCAAAATAAAAAAAATTTTATATAATTTGTTAAACAAGTCACTTTATAAAAGTTGTGTCACACTAAATAAGGAAACTCGGTTTTCTATCCGGAAGGAAGCATCCAAAGCTCAGCAAATTATACAATCGGATGCAACAGATGAAATGTGGAAAACTACTATACGTTATGTAACTCAACCTGGAATAAAATAATCGACGATACTAACTTGAAAAATATGTAATTAATTAGAAAGTATATATAAAGCGACTTAAAAAGTCTTACCAATGCCAGTAACTGCAATAAATCAAGGTGATCTTGTTTTTTATTAGAAATATATACAGAAATGAATATTAAATAATAGGTATTATTTATATGTAAGAGTTATATATATATATATATATATATATATATATATATATATATATATATATATCAGGGTTGGTTTTTTTCCGGAAAAAAATTATGGCCGGAAAAAAACCGGTTTTTTCAGGTTTTTTTCCGGTTTTTTTCCGATGTCCAAAAATGGCGGTAAATTACTTCTGGACTGTAATTTTACACTTTCCGTCTAGTAACTTCATTATTATTTGCTGGCGACTTTTCAATGCTTATTTTGTTTTGTCTGCACTAGATAGATGAGAAAACGCCCATATTACAAAGGTTTTCTATGTCAAGTTTTGCCAATGTTAAACCTAAAATTTCTGTCTTGATAGGTTAATTCGGGGTAGGACTAAGGTGGGGCAAGCTTGGAGTCACGAGAGGGGGTTATATATGAAATAGTGGAAACATCAGGTCCTGGCATGTGCAAAGTGTATCCGAGCTTATCATTCGCCATTCTGCCTTTAACAAACATACTTGCCTCTCAAAAATAACCAAAAATTTCGAAAACATTTTAGAAAAGATTTTCAACTGTTATGTTAACCAATTGTTCTTAAATTGATTTTAAATTGTTCCATAAAATTTTTATAAAAACGTGAAAAGCGTCATATACTTTTTGCTACACAGGGTCAGAATTGCGTCCGCTTGGGGCCTAACGATAAGCTTTCTCGATTCAAATAGAAGCTATCAATCCGTTGGGTAGGTGCGAAGTACCTGAAAATTTTATGCTGTTCCATTCTAGTTCAATACGTGCAGCAATAGCAAAAAAGTCAATCCACTAATAGAGTAATGGAGATTAGACTGGCGTATGTTTCGATGCCGATCAAATTTAGCTGCTTAAAAAGACATCAGTTTGGTTTATAATGCTAGAACACAATTTCATTTTTCGTATTTGGTGGAATAAATCAACCACTGGATGTTAATTAGATTAAGGTACATAGGTAGTGATCAAACAAATAAGCTGGTCTAGCGGCAAGGAAATTGTGATATTTAAAAAATGTCATCGAAATTTGCTGGCACTACTTGCGACTATCTACCTAATAAGAAAGCTGTAATATGGTTTAGGCCCATATACAATGTAAAAACATAGTATAATAAATCTAGTTTGTAGCAGTGATAGACCCGGTTACTTTTAACACATCCAGAAAAAAACGAATAGCCTCTGATTTAACCGTATACCAAAATCAAAACTTGAAGTCAGTAGCATTCATTTACAAGCATTGCCAATTAATTGATAATCTACCTTTAATTAGACACAAAACAGGCCTACTATCGCTTTTTAAACGGTTTTAAAGCATTTTGAGCAAGTTTAGACTTTACACGACTAATTTACCAGTTTCGAGTTTTTTTCCGTTTTTTTCCGACCCCTCGGAAAAAAACGGAAAAAAACGGAAAAAACCGTTTTTTTCCGGGAGTTTTTTTCCGGTGCCCAACCCTGATATATATATAAAGAATATATATAGCAGAAGAATATTGCAAACAACACCCATGTAAAGTTGTCATTAAGAGTTTAAGATTTTTCTCACTGGTTTTTAACATCGAAAAAGAGTTCAAAAAATAGTGTGAAACGAGTGAAAAAAAGAGTGCGAAACGAGTGAGAAAACAGTGCGAAAGCAGTGATAAAATTTTCTCACTCGTTTCGCACTGTATTCTTGCTCTACGCTAAAGCCAGAAAAAGTGTGAAACGAGTGAGAAAAATTTCTCACTCTTTTATCACTCTTTCCGATTGTTGGGCAGAGTGAGAAAAGAGTGTAAAACGAGTGAGAAAATTTTATCACTCTTTTCTCACTGGTTTTAGACGTCGAAAAAGAGTAAGAATTAAGTGAAAATTTTATCCGAAAATGTTTTCACTAATTTTGCATGTGAGAATCCAGTGAGAATTATTCGTCTCAGTACCGCCCATCCGAAAAACGTTCAAAATGCGTGAGAAATTTTCGGACGTTTTTCACACTCAATTTGTACATGCGAATCCAGTGAGAAACTCACAAAAATTCTCACTCTTGTTGGACGTTTTTCGCACTATCGCTTTTCCTGTGTATAATTAGTTTTTGCGCTGCTGTAGGCGTGCATCTTAGTTATTGCACTGTTGTTTCAAAACAGTTATAACAAGTACATTATAATACTTTGTAGCGTGCACTCAGCAATCATTTGCACTGGCACGTGAAGCCCGCGTGCATAAACTCGTGCGCTCAGGGGTGTGGTCGGTCCTCAGAAAAATTTGGCGCATTTTTCTAAAAAAATTGAGGAATTCAGCTAAATGTTTTTGAGGAATTTGCCACACATTTGAGGAATTTCAACCATATATGTAACAGCACCAAAATTTTGGATACCCCTTCCCCCCCTTGGTGGGATCACCCCTCCCCTGCGTCAACTAATTTTTGACCCCCCCCCCTCCCAAAAATGACGCAATTTTTATCGTTTTTGACAAAAAACACCGATTTTGACAATTTTTAGCGAAAACTTTGGTAAAAATAGCTTAAATGTTAAATTTCACAAAAAATGCCGATTTTTTCCAATTTTGATTAAAATTTTACTCCCGTCGGGACCCCCCCTCCCTCCACCGAGACCGAATTTTGTGGGGGTCTTCCCCCCGCATCCCCGCCCATCAATTTATTTGTCTGCGAAATGCAAAAAACCGCTTATAAAAAGCTTCCAAAACAACCGAGTAACAGCTCATCAAAAACTGCAAATTTAAACTACCACAATGAGCACAAATATGTAGTGTCAGTGGCGTAGCCAGGGGGGGGGGGGGGGGGGGGGGCCCGGGGCCCCCCCCCCTCAGCGATTTTGCCCCCCCCCCCTCAGCGCTTTTGGCCCCCCCCCTGGGAGCCAAGGGCCGAACCCCCCCTTTTGTCCAACTCATTAAAAAATTTCAAAAATTTCCGATATATACGCCTCCAATTGACCAAAATTGGCCTAAAAATAAAAAATTTCTCAAATTTTTCTGGGGGCTGCCGCCCCCAGACCCCTACCACTCCGTGTATATATAGTTATATATTTATTGAAACCTTCTATGTGTGAGTGCATTATGCAGCACCTACTTGTTCGTTCGCTACGCTTGCTGATGTGACGGTCTTACACTCTTACCGGTCTTTGGTTTTAAGGTGGTAGTTTCGAATTTGCAGTTTTTGTCGCGATTCGCTCGAACCAAAAGTTAACTTTATGAAATTTGGCACACATATGAGGCAGTTTTAGGCAAACATATGGGCAAATTATAGGTTCTTCATAATAAGTTGCACTATAGTTATAACAAAAAAGTAGTGTTTTTGACATTTTTTGGCTATTTTTACAATATTTCGTGATTTTTAAACAATTTTTTCTCAAAAACAGTATTGATTTTCACTAAATTAAAAAAAAGGAATCTAGATATTTCACTTAAGATCAGTTTGGAACGTTAAAACGCATATTTAACTGCAACTGTTTTCAGGAAATTGACACTTTCTGAATTTAACTCCTATTTTCACTTTAAAATGATGTGATGTAAAATCTAAGATGCGCATATCTTCAAAACTCGGCACCAAACTAGATAAAGTTGTACTACAGTGTTGTGTCAAAACTCATGTTACCAACTGTTATATAACCAGGGTTATGAGCTCTGAAGTGTATCACCCCCATTTTTGACAAAAAACGCTCGAAAATACGTGACAAGACGTAATGTTCTATATTCGTTTGACCTAGCTTCCGTATTGTCGTTTGAATATATTAGCGGTCATATTGGAAGACAATAGGTCAATTTAGACTATGGTGGTGGAATTTATTGCCATGGTTGGCATGGCAACGCAAACGAGTTCATTATACTAAAAGATACGTCATATACTCGAAAGTGTCAATTTGCTGATTATGTGTGCAGTCTCTATTTATAATATTTAACCAAAATGAAGAAAACTAAAATGTCTAGATTCCTTTTTTTGCAATTATTGATACGCATTGTACTTTTTGTTTTCTCAAGCCATAAAGTTTTACGAAATTTCAAAAAGTTATGTTTTGAACCCTAGATTTAACGTACTGAAGCAATTTGAAAACTTATCCAAATGAAACTATGCATGTATTGAGACACCTACCAGTGAATTTAGACTAAATTGGAATTAAACTTCATCAAGTCATATTCTTTCCATAATCAAACATAGCGCAAAAACATGAAAAAATGCAAAATTTGAGATTTTTCACAGCGTCTTTTGGATAAACTGTCAAAATTGTGAACAAAACAAATACATGTGCTTACGGTACCATCTTTGGTCATTAAAATGCAAAAAACCGCTAATAAATAGCTTCTAAAACAACCGAGTAACAGCTCATCAAAAAAAGCTGCACAGACGAAACTACCACCTTAAATGCCTCGCCAGCCAAAATTTCCGATACATCTGATTTTGGTTTCTGAGCTCTACTTTTTGAAAGTTTAAAAGTATTATTTTTTGACAGTTGTATATATGCTGTTATATATATACGTGTAGGGATTGAGTGTAAGTTTTTGCAGTAGGGATTGACAAAATGGCATATCCATTAGCAAAGGCGTACCCAGGGGGGGGGGGGGGAATGGGAAGAATTCCCTCCCCCCCCCCGAAATTTTTCACCAGTGATTTTTTACACAAGGGTCCCCCCTTTAGTTTTTATGGTCCGGCCGGAAAAATTTTCTGATACGTCTCCAATGGACTAAATTTGGCCTACTGGGGGCTGCCGCCCCCAGAGCCCTGCGACTATGTGGCTTAGTATTCCTCGTTATTGTCTTTCATCAAAGCCTATGCATGTATACACAACTACATTATGCTGCATGTGCATGTCTACACGAGTATATTATGCTACATTTACTTGTGGAATACACCGTCTGATATGACACTCCCATCTTTTGTTTTACATTTTGTCGGAAAAATTTCTGATACGTCTCCAACTCCAGTTGACCAAATTCGGTCTAAAAATTAGAAAAATCGCCAATTTTTTTCTGGGGGCTGCCGCCCCCAGACCCCTGCAACCTTGTGTCCTTTGGTTTTTATAGTCTGGCCGGAAAAACTTTCTAATACGCCTGACAGAATTTGGCCAAGAAATCGAAAATTTTCCCAAATTTTTTCTGGGGGCTGCCGCCCCCAGACCCCTGCAGCCTTGTGGTTTCGTAATCTTGCGTTTGTAAGGCGTTTTACGAGTGTTAAAATTGCTAAAAAGTGCATTTTAACCCATTACAAAAAATCGAAAAGTCATTCCCCCCACGAAATTTTTTTCTGGGTACGCCACTGTCCATTAGTATTAGGAAAAAATAAAAACTGTTGCTGAAATAGCTTTTTCACTGCAAATCTTATTTCAAAATTTTAAAAAAGCAGTATATAGCTTCTGGGGGCTGCCGCCCCCAGACCGCCGCGATCATTCTACTTTCTTGGCCAAGCGTGGCTTGCAAATTAAATTTTCAATGCAAATTTTATTTCGAAATTTTAAAAATGCGCTAGCTTCTGGGGGCTGCCGCCTCCAGACCCCCGCGATCATTCTACTTTCGTGGCCAAGTGTGGCTTGAAATTAAGTTTTCAATACAAATCTTATTTCAAAATTTTAAAAAAGCAGTATATATATAGCTTCTGGGGGCTGCCGCCCCCAGACCCCCTCGAACATTCTACTTACTTGGCCTCGTGCGGCTTTATATTACGTTTTCAATACAAATCATATTTAAAAATTTTATAAAATCACTAGCTTCTGGGGGCTGCCGCCCCCAGACAGCCGCGATTATTCTACTTTCGTGGCCAAGTATGGCTTGAAATTAAGTTTTCAATGCAAATTTAATTTCGAAATTTTAAAAATGCGCTAGCTTCTGAGGACTGCCGCCCCCAAACAGCCGCGATCATACTACTTTCGTGGCCAAGTGTGGCTTGAAATTAAGTTTCCAATACAAATCTTATTTCAAAATTTTAAAAAAGCACTAGCTTCTGGGGGCTGCCGCCCCCAAACCCCCGCGATCATTCTACTTTCGTGGCCAAGTGTGGCTTGAAATTAAGTTTTTAATGCAAATTTTATTTCGAAATTTTAAAAATGCGCTAGCTTCTGGGGGCTGCCGTCCCCAGACCCCCGCGATCATTCTACTTTCTTGGCCAAGTGCGGCTTGAAATTAAGTTTTCAATACAAATCTTATTTCAAAATTTAAAAAAAGCACTAGCTTCTAGGGGCTGCCGCCCCCAGACCCCCGCGATCATTCTACTTTCGTGGCCAAGTGTGGCTTGAAATTAAGTTTTCAATACAAATCTTATTTCAAAATTTTAAATATGCGCTAGCTTCTGGGGGCTGCCGCCCCCAGACCCCCGCGATCATTCTACTTTCTTGGCCAAGTGCGGTTTGAAATTACGTTTTCAATACAAATCTTATTTCAAAATTTTAAAAAAGCACTAGCTTCTGGGGGCTGCCGCCCCCAGACCCCCGCGATCAGTCTACTTTCGTGGCCAAGTGTGGCTTGAAATTAAGTTTTTAATGCAAATTTTCTTTCGAAATTTTAAAAATGCGCTAGTTTCTGAGGGCTGCCGCCTTCAGACTCAGACCATATCACACAACACACACCCCCCCCCCCCCCCCCCCCCCCCCCCCCCCCACCAATACACACACACACACACACACACACACACACACACACACACACACACACACACACACACACACACACACACACACACACACACACACACACACACACACACACACACACACACACACACACACACACACACACACACACACACACACACACACACACACACACACACACACACACACACACACACAAAAAAAAAAAAAAAAAAAAAAAAAAAATATATATATATATATATATATATATATATATATATATATATATATATATATATATATATATATATATATATATATATATATATATATATATATATATATATATATATATATATATATATATATATATATATATATATATATATATATATATATATATATATATATATATATATATATATATATATATATATATATATATATATATATATATATATATATATATATATATATATATATATATATATATATATCTGGCCCCCCCCTCAGCAAAATCCTGGCTACGCTACTGTGTAGTGTATATAATCGCCAATATGCTTTTTAACGGTTACAGGCTACTTTTAGCCAAATTTTCAGGCCGAATTTGGCCCACTGGAAACGTATCAGAAAGGAAAATTTAAACAAAAGATGGGAACGTCACATCAGACAGTGTAGTACACAAGTCAATACAGCATAATCTATATACTCGTGTAGACAGTGGCGTTATTGGAGACGTATCAGAAAATTTTTTCCGGTCGGGCCATAAAAACCAAGGGGGGACCCTTGTGTAAAAAATCAGGGTAAAAAATTTTCCCCATTCCCCACCTGGGTTTGCCCTTGCGTGTAGACATGCATAGGCTGTGATGAAAGATAATAACAAGGAATAGTAAGCCACAAAGTTGCAGAGGTCTGGGGGCGACAACCCCCAGGAAAAAATTGGAGAATTATTTGACTTTTAGGCTAAATTTGGTAAACTGGAGACGTATAGTCAGGGTGGGGAAAAAAAACATGACGGAAAATTGGGGTAAAAAAACATGCCCTGTGGCTGAGCGCCAAATACATACTAGACAGAGAACTCTTGGAAATAAAATTTGGACTTCTGGACAGTGCACACATATCATAATATAACATTTGAAGCAGAATCAATGGCTTAGCTGACGACGAAAATTTACACCCCAAAAAACGTCACAAAAACTAAGAAATTTTTGAAGTTGCTAAGATTATAAAATTTGACACAGATAAACAGGGAAGCTTATACTTTGCATGGGGGTATTATTTTAACTTGTCTATTTACTGCTATACAAGTTTAGTTGATATATAAAAGATTTTCAGAATTTCGGCCATGTTTTTTTTCCCCACATTTTTTACGCCAAAATGGGGAAAAAAAACATGGCATGTTTTTTTCCCCACCTATGTTTTTTTTCCCCGATCGTATGTTTTTTTTCCCCGCGTGTGTTTTTTTCCCCTCAGCAAAATATAAAGTTCCAACATGTTTGAAACGGATTCAACGGGTATTCTGTCACCTGTAAACACTGTTTCCTTTGTTTCTGATTGAGATTTGATTGATTTGGCTATTAATGGTGCATTTATATATCATTTATAATAATGGTCGAAACTTCACGAAAAAAGCCAAAAAATGGTGGGAACAGCAGCTTGTGGAAGACGCGACTTATGTGGCTGCCAAAAGACTTTCATTCCAAAAGGATAGGATTTCTAGAGTAGGAGCGGCACACCACATTGCAGGTTTTCAAAATTAAATTTTTTAGTAACTAAAAAATTATACGAGCAAACTGGTTTTAATTTGGTGTGTGTACTTGCCTGGGGGACGGCTACATGCTGGCCGAATTTCAGGCAAATCGGTTGGGTATTACCCGAGATATGAAAAATCGCCTCCCACAAACACGGATTTTTCCGTCTTTTTTTCCGGCGCCATAACTCAAGAAATCCTTTTTGGCCGGGCACTTTTTTATGTTTTTACATTTGTTTTGGTCGACAACAGAGTCAATATACAGATTTTGTTCTTGGCATTTGGCGTTTTTTGACTCTGCTGGGAGGGGGGAAACCTCTTTTTTGGGCTTCGAAAAACGGCAGTCACAAATATACTCTAGCCGACTTTTGAGAAGTCACGCAAACAGACCAAGTCTAATCTCTTGCATGCATGGTAGTGTAGTGGGGTTGTAGTGCATCTCTCCTTTTGGAGTCAATTGTGTCACTGTAGGCCTGGTAAGGGGTCTGGAACGTAATTTACGTGTGTTAGAGTGGTAGGCTACCTACGGGCACTACAGCTCTAACGGTTATAGATGGAGGTCTGTCGTTTTTTATGCGAATATGAACCTCTATACTGTGCATTTCATTGTGCTATTAGTTTTACTGTCAGATTTACCTATTAGCCAGAACTGGTGCACCCCCCGTGATATCGTTGAAAAATTTTTTTTCATGATTTTCTCAATGTATAACGCTTTTATGGATAACCTCTCGTTCTGTATTTCTATTGCATCTTAATACATATGCGTGGGGCTGTCAGTTGATATTGTTTGGTCCGCGTGGTGTGCACTGTTCCACTTTGGCAGCCCTGGCAAAGTGCCAGAATAGTCAATTTGACCAAATTTTTGAATTTTGTCAGTTTTGTTGAAAAACTCTGGAAAAGGCTAATTTGAGGTGCTGAACGGGAGTATAACGTTGTTTTGACTAAAAACTATTGTTTTTAATCCAAAACAGTGCTCGTGGTCTACTACGGTTGCTTGGTTCGCGTTGTGTATGCTGTTTCATTTTGACACCCCTGGCAAGTGCCAGAATGGTCAATTTGACCAAATATTTTTCTTGCAATAAACGTAATAAGGTTAAAACTGACTTTGCTGTTGTTTCTGTTGTACTACGATGCCATAGCCACAAGGTTTTTTTTTGCGGACCACAGTGCGGACATCCGCAATTTTTTTGAGTCGTCCGCAATTTTTTCCAGCCGTCCGCAATGTGTCCGCATCCCGAAATTCCTCAAAAGGAAAAATTTTTCTTGTGGTCCCCCCTTGGTTTATCCCACTCCCAAAAAAATTTTCCGGCACGCCCCCAATCGACCAAATTTACATTAAAATTTCAAAAATTTTCCTTCGAGGGTTGTATGTGCCTTCTAATTCATCACAACTATATATCAGGGGCGGTCCCAGTGGGGGGGGGCGGGGGGGGGGCGGCCGCCTCCCCTGAAATTTTTTACGACTGAAATTTCACACAAGGGTCCCTCTTTGCTTTTTGTTGCCCAGGCGAAAAAAATTTTCGATACGTCTCCAATTGACCAAATTTCGCCTAAAAATAAAAAATTCGCTAATTTTTTTTTCCTGGGGGCTGCCGCCCCCAGACTCGTGCGATTCTGTGGCCTACTATTTCTTGTTCTTATCTTTCATCAACGTCTATGCATGTATACCCAAGTACATTATCCTGCATTTGCATGTCTACAAGAGCAAGGTTTTTTTTGGGCAAAACACGTGGCAAATGCTCAAGATTTTGAAATTTTACTCACCAAAATTGAAATTCTGCTCACCGCTCTGAAGGGGCCCTCCTTTGGTTTTTTATGGTCGGCTGCAAAAAATTTCCGATAGGTCTCCAATTAACAAAATTTGGTCTAAAAATCAAAAATTTCCCCAAATTTTTTTTGGGGGCTGCCGCCCCCATACCCCTGCAACTCTTTGGGTTAGTGTTCCTTGCTTTTGTGTCGCATGAAAGCATATACATGTGCATATTGTTGCATTGTGCACTATGTAATTGCTTAATACACTGTATAGTGTATCCTTTTTGTTGTTTTATTGTCACAAAAAATGAAATTTTACTAAAAGTACAGTTTTTAAAGTCAAAACATTTCGGAAACTTGCAGATTTGCTAGCTTCTGGGACCTTGCCGGCCCATTATTTTTGTAATTTTCGTTGTTTCGAGCTCCAATTTTATGTTCGATGCTGCTGTAGTCAAAAATTAGAAGTGTTTTCGACCGAAAAATGTTAATACGTGTCGTTTTTTGCCTTAAAATATCAATTAAGTGCATTTTAACGCATTTCAATAAAATCGAAAAGTCATTCCCCCCCCCCGACATTTTTTTCTGGCTACGCCACGGCCTCTAGAGGTATAAAAACGCGTATATTTGCTTCTATATAGGCGAAGAAAACGCATTTACAGTTTGCACAGAAAAATAAAATTTTGCACACTAAAATTAAAATTTTGCACAATTATGCTCACAAAATTTTTTGAAAAAACCCTGGCACAAAGAGAAATCCTAACATAGATGCATGAATTTGGCCGACTGTCCGCAGAAAAATTTATCCGTCCGCAAAAAAATTTGGCCGTCCGCAAAGTATCCGCACTTCGGATTTTCAAAAAAAAAACCCTGCATAGCCACGAAAAAAAGCAATATTTCAGCATATGTTTTTTTTCCCCACCCTCATGTTTTTTTTCCCAATCTGCGGGGAAAAAAACATGAGTTAAATCTGTTATAGTGTAAGTCACAGTGATAGCTGGAACAGTGTTTACAGTGTGCAGGTGCCTGGAGGTACTAGCTATCTTTGCAACTTTACCTCGCACTGATATCTCATACATGACGGGAAATATAACCTTAGTTCCCTATTTGTGTTTTTTTTCCCCACCCTGACTATATCAGAAATTTTTGTCAGTCGGGCTACAAAAACCCTCGAGGCTACAAAGGGAGGACCCTCGTTGACAAGTTCTTCAGGTTCGACCAAAAGGGTGCAATTAACCCAATATTTGGATGAAAAATTCAAATGTTTGAGGAATTTGAGGAAAATTTCGAAATTTGAGGGCAATTTGAGGAATTTTACCAATTTGAGGAATTTGAGGACCTATCACATCTCTGTGCGCTGCGTGCACTCGTTTATGCACCTGGAGCTTCACGTAACAGTGCGTATAAATTACTGAGTGCACTCTACATCGAGCGATAACCTATATACGCTATCAGTAAACGCCGTGCAACGCAGTTTACTGATAATTTACTGATAATTTATCAGTTATCAGTGTTTGGTGCAACGGGCTTAGGGCCCGTTGCACAAAAATTTATCAGTTATCAGTATAGCGTTGCACGACATTTATCAGTTATCAGTTATAATAATTATTAGCGTTGCACAAGAACACTAACGTTCTGTGCAACGAACACTGATAATTCACTGATAAATGCAGGAAATTTTACTGATAACTGATAACTAATAATTATCAGTAAAGTTTGTGCAACACTGATAACTGATAATTGATAACTGATAATTATCAGTTATGAGTAAACGCCGTGCAACGCAGTTTACTGATAATTTACTGATAACTGATAATTTATCACTTATCAGTGTTTTGTGCAACGGGGCCCTAGAGTTGTTTTGTTTTATATGACCAAAAAGTATCAGTGTAATTTGTGCCACAATTTTAAAAAAGAAACACAACATTTGGAAGCAAAAATTTGTTTAAAACTAGACGGTTTGCTTCGGTGCCTGGCTGCAATCCGCTAATGTATCTCTATTCTTCTACTGTTCGCTACACTGCATGTGCACTGCGTATCCAAAACTACAACCTAGCTTATTCTTAACTATTCTAACTACGTATGTACGTACATTTACAAAAAAAGTGCTGCAGGATGTTAAGCATCCCGCTGCAGCGAGCCATTCGGCCAAAATTACGCTTTGATTTGAGCTGAGCATCTCTGCTCCAAGAAGCGATAAACAGTGTTTTCCAGGGTCTCTTATATACTGCTGGTGAAACATTACGGTGCCGAGGCTGAAAAAGTTACACTACAACACTCTACATCGATTATTGATTTTCATACGCAAACAAAAATCAGCAGGCAACTCCCAGGCTGAAAACACACACAAAACATACAGGCTATGCAGCCTGCTCAGCAGCGTTTAACGCTGCGAACAGTCAGTTTTAAAACAATAGTTCCTTCTCCAGAAGGAACAAAAATGCTTCTCCTAGTTGCTATACTCCAAAAAAGAGGACCACTATTCTCCCCCACAACTCCACTTGATCCAAAAAATATATAGAAAAAGTATATAAATTTTAGACATCAAAGAGTAAAAAGTATCTTTTTTGAAACCATGGCCGGTATTCATAAAAGTCGAGATAAAAAAAGCTGGGCTTTTTATCCGTAAGTCCGGCTTGAAAAAGCCGGGATAAAAAGCTAGGCTTATGCGCAATGCTTGGATTTTTATTCGAGCTTTTTGTTTAATCCAGCTTGCTCAAGCCTGGCTTTTTATCCGAGCTTTTTGTTCATAATGAAAAAAATCACTAAAATATACGTGGAAGCCGGGATTATAAATCCGAGCTTGATTTTTATGAATACCATAAGTGTCAGTGGGATAAAGTGCCATTCTAAATTTTAGCAAAAAAATCAGTTTAAATGTTTAATTTAGGCTCTAAATGTGAGAAAATAACAACCAACATTTGAATTTAACTCAAAAGTTAAAAATCTGAATTTTGGTAGTAGAATAGTTGGTTTTTGAGCTAGAGGACAAAGTGCCAAGTCAAAATTTTGCTAAAATCCAACATTTTCCTCCAAATGTTGAAAATGTTGACAAAACAAGCCAAACCAAAAACCAACTTTCAACTTTTGAGAAAAGTTGAAAAGTCGAGTTTTGGTTTTTGAAAAATTAAATTTTGAGCTTGCGGACAATGTGTTAAACCTAAAAATGTATTACTTATAAAAGTGAAAGTTCGAATTTTAAATTTCGAACAAAATCTTTCTCATAGCTACTGGGTTGGCTTGCATGAGTAGGAGTTTTAATTTAAAATTTGATCAATACTGTACATAAAGTTACTATATTTATATTACTACTAATATGTACTATTAATTAATGTGTCTAAAGTACTTCACAGATATAGTAAAGTAGTTATTGTTTTCTTTTAGCATTTAAAAAAAGATAGCTACGGCATTGGCTTTGGCGCTCGTTTTAAATTATTTTAGCGCCAATGCGCACATTTGAGGGAGGGAAAAGAGCCATGGTGCTGGAGGCTAAGGATTGATTTAGGCTCAGTCTTAGGCCTAAAATTTGTCGAAATATTAGTATCAAGCTTAGTTTAACTTAGGCTTAGTTTTGTAATTCTGTGAAGTAAATGTTTATATGCACAGCCTTGCTCGATGGAAAGCTACGTCTGGAATAAGAATCGACAAATTTCGTGAACGGACCAATTTTGGGTGGGAGGGTTTGTGCGTTTTTAACATAGGATTTTATTTTTTTACCAAAAAACTGATTTACTTACTAGTAGGTACAAAAATTGTGAACGCCATAGATTCATTAAAAATAAAACCAGCGCAATGATTTTAAACAAATTTTTGGCTTTCTCCAACAAGAATTAGGCTTCACAGGTTTTCACCACTGGCATGGACTCGATTCAAATCAAGGGGTTATTTTTGTTAAAGTAAATTTCGCACGTTATATTAAATTCACTATACTTGCTTTTATCATCTATTTTACTTTTATAAGTATTGTCACACTTTCTGTGAAATTAAGCTGATATTTTGTTTCAGCATGACTTCGTCGTCGGATGAGATCGACCAGTATTTGTCAGAGCCGAGAACCGTTACATTTGTTCGACAAAGTAACGGGCATCGAGAAGTGTTCGACCGCGATGAACTGACCACTGCCAGACTAGCCCAAGTTTTCAGAGTAATTATTTTTTGGTGTTCAATATTCCTTTTCTTACACTTTGTAGTTTTGTACTTGAACTTGCATTAACATTACTTACTTTACCTACTTACATACTTACTTTCAAACTGCTTTTTTCAATATGTAGATATATTGTATATACAATATACAGATTGTATACTTCTGGATTTAAACACTTTATATATAAGCATTTTAATTATTCGTAAAGTTTAATGTCATAGTTTAATTTCAAGTCATAGTTTTGTAATGTGCTCGAAATAATTATCATGTAACACGTTTACATCTATTGCTACAAATATATACACATAGATGTATTTGAGCTTGTTTTTTGTTTTAGCTGCAGGTTCGGTCAATTTTTCTGAAGTCTTTGGACGAAGAGAATCGGCCATTGATTTTTGCGGATGAAGCAACTGGCCGGCTGAACATTCCCGATTTCGGAACATACTACATATTTGGTGATCCTGTCAATTATCGAACCGA
This sequence comes from Trissonchulus sp. WLG1_4, assembly GCA_030248245.1. NCBI lineage: Eukaryota > Metazoa > Nematoda > Enoplea > Enoplida > Ironidae > Trissonchulus > Trissonchulus sp. WLG1_4. The sequence continues at coordinate 22,761 of JASANF010018073.1, forward strand.
CGGAGCTTCCCCACAAGCTGCCTGTGCAACAAATGGGAACGTTGGGTAAGCCAATGTGTTAGTAGACCACTGCAATAATTGGTTAAATTAAGGCTGGCAACGGCTGTTTAGCGTACTTTAAAAATTTATATACTTTTTCTATATATTTTTTGGATCAAGTGGAGTTGTGGGGGAGAATAGTGGTCCTCTTTTTTGGAGTATAGCAACTAGGAGAAGCATTTTTGTTCCTTCTGGAGAAGGAACTATTGTTTTAAAACTGACTGTTCGCAGCGTTAAACGCTGCTGAGCAGGCTGCATAGCCTGTATGTTTTGTGTGTGTTTTCAGCCTGGGAGTTGCCTGCAGAGGGGAATAAATTTGCCTTCGTGGCTCCTGGCTAAACCTCCCCCCCCCCCCCAACCATACGTGGGCAGCTACCGATTCTGGGGTGGGTGAGCCACCGGGGGGGGGGTGCGGAGCAAATTAAATTTTCCGCCCATTTTTGCTTCGTGAGCCACACCAATTTGGCTTCGTGAGCCTTTTGCTTCGTGGGCTACCTTCAAAGCATTTTGGGGGGAGGGGGTGAAGCACCTGTCTGGGGGGGGTGAAGATGCCTTCTGGGGGGGGGGGGGTTTTCCCCAAACACCCCCCACGCCCATGTATGCCCTAACTCTCCCGTGTACATCTGTGATATAATTTTTTTTGTAAAAATATTTATAACTATAAAACAACTACCACCTTCCGTTATAGCAAAATTATTTCCAGCTTACATGGCACACGGCACATCATGCTAAGAAAGTTTAACATGATCTAGTTTCGACAGTACACTTGCGCAGGTAGCCAATTCTGGAGCGGGGGGAGGAACAAGAACACAAATAAAAGAAACAAACCTCTAACAACACGATTATTTCTAGCTTCCACGTGTATATTGAGTCCAGCACGAACAGTATGGCAAACAACTGTGGAACAACTAAACTTGTGCGCAGGATCATTCATATTCAGTTCACCGGCATTTTCCATCGCCAACAACGCTTCCTTGACTGGGTACAAAACGCGACTATTCACTTCGACCCAAAATCTTTCGATCCGATTGTTCTGAAATAGAAATACACAGGCGCTTGCGTTTACGGATAAGCTTATATAAATACCCACCACCTGTAAATTTTTTCTTAATTTAAGCTAAACTTTTTGGATTTCTTTTACAGACATGAAAAACTTCCAATACGTCTCCAATTAACCAAATTAAACTCTAAAACTCAAAACTTTTACTATTTTTCTGGGCCGGCCGTCCACAGACCGCTGCAGTCATACATTCAACAGAATCAAAATTTTGGGAACCTCTTTTTAATCGACAAAAATACTCTAAATTTAGCAAACATTTTGTGAAAGTTGTGATCCCCGTTTGAGTGTGCTTTCAAAAATTTTTAATTTTAGACTTTAATTTACTTTTCTTTACTTTACATTTAATCACTAGTTAGTTTCAGGCTTAGTTTATGCTCAGGCGCAATGCTTTGTAGGTAATAAGCTAAGAATAGGCCGAACGCTTACAAAATTAACTTTATAATAATTAAAGTGCGCATTCCAATTTGCCTTTTTTGGCTTCGGAAAAAGAAAGGTACATAGAGACACAATATGTCTGAAAGCAAATTTGGGGGAAATGAGCACATAAATTAGCACAAACTAATAGACCTGTGTTGATCGAATCTGTCTCCATGGTACGATGGCTTCGTCAGAGCGAAATTGAGCCAACGATGACTGGACAGCTAGACATAATACAAATTCGGTTCCATGGTCAACCACAACTTGATTCCATAATCCAAACTGTTCTAAAGATCTTTTGAAAACATTTTCGTAAATCACGGCATTATTCTTCACAGGCATAACACTCACAGCAGTAATTAAACCAGAATAACCATCAATGGCAGCTACAACTGTGCACTAGGGCAAAAAAGTCAACCCATTTTTATTTAAGTTAAAGTTAAAGTTAAAGTTAGGCAAAAGGCCTAGTTTTAGTTAAAGTTAAAGTTAAAGTTAGACCACTAACTTTTTTTAAAGTTAAAGTTAAAGTTTGATCTGCGTTTTCGTTAAAGTTAAAGTTAAAGTATGACCACTAACTTTTTTAAAAGTTAAAGTTAAAGTTATAGCCCTAACTTTTTTAAATAAAGTTAGACTAAGATCCAAAACTTTCTTAGTTAAAGTTATAAAGACTTGTTTTAGACAGATAAATATAATTTTCAGTTTTATACATAACCACACTGCGTTACTTTAGTGAGTGGACATTAATGGGTGAGCCGAGAGTTGGGAATGCCAGAAAACTTTCCGAAAA
>JASANF010018074.1:0-20597 GCA_030248245.1 Trissonchulus sp. WLG1_4
TGATTTCGTGAAATGGCAGGAAACAACACAGAAACCCATGTGAAACTCTTCAACCGTGAAACTTCAGTGATCTTAGCTTTTCTGGGAATAGACGTTATGGCCGGTATCGGACTTTTTTTGTACGTACTGGTGACAGTCGCCATACTGCGGAATCGAAAGCAGTTCAGTGGCTCATTCTACACTCTTAATGTTACCATGGGGTTTGCGGACATTGGTTGTCTGATTTTGCACTTCATATTTCTCAATGTTGGCAACATATATGGAGAAGCCATTTTTAGCCGCTGGTATCTTTTAGTCTGCGGTGCGACTTGGGTGTTTTTCAACAATGTTTCCACCAATCACCTGTTTTATATCGGCCTAAATCGAATGTTGGCCGTCTTCAAACCGAAAGTCTACGAAAGCTATTTCAACAAAACCGTTATGGCAGCCATCATAGGGTCTTCGTATCTGATTGAAGTATTGTATGCTATTTTGATGTACTATTGTAGGTTCGAAATCCATACGTTAAACCTGAAGTATGGCACTTCTTTCAAACAAAAATCTTGGGCACCTCTCACATACAAAGGCCGAAAAATTCAGGACATAGTCTGCATAGCGGGTTCGCTAACCGTTGTCTTAATCGCGTTTGCTAAAGTAATATATAATCACTGTAACAACGGAGCTGTTGGGAAAGTTAACCAAAAGGAAATAAAATTGCTGTTTCAGTTTACAATCAAGTTTTTGACTTGGCCACTAAAATATCCAGTAATGTGGATGGGCGCTTTTTGGTTGCCTAAAGGCAGTATTTGGTTGAACCTGCTGAAAACATTCATGTTCACTCTTTATTGCGCTGTTAACCCTTTTCTTCTACTTGTTATTGGATCTGATATTAAGAAAGCTGTTTTTGGTCGATTTGGAGCAACTCATGTGACTCTTACGTAATGGGAGTCCTTACATCCTTACAGCCGTATTCAGCCGGCCAAATTACGAAATAATCACGCTACAGCCATACATGTACACGGGGTCTCGGTTTGGCCGGGGGGGCTTGTCCCGAAATTTTCGAAAATTTTAGGGGGGGGGGGGCTTGTCCCGATATTTTGTCCCAAAAACGCCAAAATTTCCAATTTTTGCCTAAAAATGGAAAATTTTTGCGAAATTCCGAAATTTTTAGCGATTTTTTGTTTTTTTGGTCATTTTTGAAGCATTTTACGGCGATCTGAAGCGATTTTGGGGTTTCAGAGAGGGGGGCTTGTCCCGACTGGTCAAATCTGAGGGGGGTTTGTCCCGGAATTTCAAATCTGGGGGGGGGTCTTGCCCCCCCCCCCCAGACCCCCCCATGTACATCTGTGGCTACAGCCTGATTGTATACACTTTCGGTGGTCTGAATATGTCGTAATTCGACCGGCTGAACGGACATAGGGCTGTCAGTATGAATCGAACGCAAACCGCTTAAACGAAACCATTAATAAAAAATAACACTGTTGCTTAAAAACTCACAATCAGCAGCGTTCTCGTTCTGGACAGAAGCTACACTCAAATTCTATATTGAGTGTTCTGTATATATATACTTAAACTTTAACGCCCTGTGCATCTTAGCCCTGAAGCATCATTTTTTCAAAGCTCATCTTGAAGCCTCGTGTTTTTTGTTGCGAAGTATTTGATTTAGCTTATCAAATGTAGTTTACATATTGGAATAGTAATGTTCATTATACTTAATTTCTCATCATTCACTTTTCTATGTAATATCCTTATATTTATTATGTTATATTTTTCACTTTTTCACTTTTATTGTAACTGTGTATTTGTTGCACGCTATGTAAGATGTTGTTGTCTTAATTTGTGTTGTTTTATTGTATCTTATTGTATTGTTTTTATTTTATCTATTGTGTTATTTGCATCCGTAATTTCAATGTATGTCTTATGTGTACTTCATATGTTTGTTTGTGTTTCTTAAAATAAAAAAGAATAAAATATAATTATAATTAATGAATAATGAAAGCTAATAAACGCATTCTTTATGAACTTTATTTATGAAAAATGACATGTTCAACTATCGTATGTATGCTAAAAGACAGACCAAAGGATTACGTTAATGCATCATACCAGCAGACCAAAAATGGTCCTTGTTTTTGTCCTTGTGTCCTTAAGGACAACTATAATCGTTTAAAGACGTTTAAATGTGTCATCTAGTTGTAGCCTCGAAACGCGTTGTTTGAGAGCACTTAAAGTAATACACGACGTAGCCCTAATGACGAGTCCAAAGATTGAATCTTTAACCTCAGAAACCAATCATAACCCTAATATTAATTTGTGCAACAGAACAAACTGATCAATCTGCGTTCATAAAACCATTGCAAACCAATGGAACTGTGGTGTAACTCTTGTACCGTTATTATAATAGTGCTCTGGACTTTTAATATTAATATTAATACAAATAGAAGAGCCCACAAAAATTTTAATATAAATATTAATATTAATAGAAGCGCGATTTTATTTTAATATTAATATTAATATAAATAGCCAGTCAAAATTTTTTTAATATTAATATTAATATAAATAGTGTTTCTGATGTTATTTTTAATATTAATATAAATAGAAGTTAAAATTTTTTTAATATTAATTTTAATATTAATATAAATATGAATTTAATTTACACGCTATGACTCAATAACACATAGAAAACACACACTTTCCAGTGAGCATACAAATAAAATTGCATGCTACTGACAAAATGACAGTCTAAACGACTGCCGATTCAAGCACTATTAAAAATAGTATTAAAAATAACAGCTATTTTTAATATTAATAGTGCCAAAAACTTTTAGTATTAATATTAATAGTGTACCCAGTTTATTTTTAATTTCAATATTAATATAAATAGCCGCCCTAATTTATTTTTAATTAAATATTGATATAAATAGAGCAGCTCAAATTTTTTATTATTAATATTAATAAAATAATTAATATTAAAAGTACTTTTAATAACGACTTTTAATATTAATATTAATTATTACAATAACGGTACACTCTTGTCGCCAACGCGAGCGGAGCGGATTTGATTCCCGGCGCCTCCATTTCTTCTCTTAAATTGGGGTCTCCTCTTTCTTTCTAAACATGAACCCGTAGGTCGCTCAGAAATGTCCAGCGTTTAGTTAGCGGCACTTTTTTGGTAGGATAAGACAAAACTTGAGCCAACGTATTAAGCAAATTTAGTAGAAGTTGACATATTTTTAACTCTTACCTACATATGCTCCACTTTTGCCGTCAACAAACTTTTCTCATTAACATTTTATAACTTTTTATTTTGTTATAAATATTGAGCACAAGAAAGTTGATTAAGTTCGTCAGGTGATAAACTTATCAAAATAACTCCAAACTATTCTCAGTTCACCTGTTTGGTTATTATATTGTCTAACGGAGTGACAACTGATGCCATAACCGATGCAATACTTAGAGCAATCTGTCTTTTTACCTTCTATTGCTCTACTTAGCTTTTTTAGATCCTTAGACAGACCGGTACTGACAGGTTCGATAGACTGACTGATTGGACATGGTTGTTTTAGTTTGCAACCGTGTGAAAAGGACTGTAATTTCAGAACGTGTACCTTATGTACCTACGCGCTTTGAAAAAACGATATGCAAACGTATTAATGCAAAAGCAAATCATTTGATGTCAAATGTCATTTGATTGACACTTCAATTTACTGCTGCTAGACTTACCTTCAGAGTTAACAAATGTGTTCTTACAAACACTTGCTGCTTAGCGGGTCACTTTATATGTTGCATTATGCTGTGAAAACCTACGTTTGCGTACATATGAAGGTATAAAGACGATCTTGGTCAATAACTTTATAATAAAAAAGCATCAAGCGACAAGTATGGGTTATGGCACTGGTTGGCGTGCTATAAGTGATTTATACGCATATTTCTGTGAAACTTCGAGTGCACCTGCACGAGGGTTTCAAATTCACACATGCGTATGCAAATTAGTGTCAGCTTAAGGGGGCGCTCCGGGAATCGGGGGTTACATCGAAAATTGGCAAAAAAGTTGGCAAATGTCAAACTTTTCTATACATACATGTAGTATGGCACAAACGAACACTGTAGGCAAAATTTCAAATCACGTGTTCATGTTACGTGACTAGCAAAGCACCAAACGTGAGTGAATTTTCGGCAAACGATAACTCTGCTTATACTATGCGTATAGTCACACTTTATATATCAAATTGTAGCTTATGTGCTTCCCTAGTTGAACATAATTTTTGTTTTCAACATTTATGTTGGGTTTGGATAAAAAATGTCATTATGTGTTTTCGAAGTCGAACTCTGAGCAATAAAATTCATATAAAAAAATTTCTAAGCTTTATCTTAAAAAACTAAAAAATTGTTCAACTGCGCAGAGCCTAAAGCTATAACTGTGCAAAATTTTGTAGAAAAAAATCTTACCAGCATTTTATAATCGAATGCCGAAAAGTTGGATTTGTATTCACACAGCCTATATTTGAGTCTGCTGCTTCTGAAAATGGTTTTTTGTGCGAATTTTTTGCACAGAACGCAATAAAATTGTTTTAATTTTTCATTACGACTAATAAAATCTACGTATCGTCTGTTTGGAAAACCTCGAAAAGCGTTGATGCACTGGCTTACTTGCTGAATTTGTGTAAAAGTCGAATAAAATCAGTAATTTGTATAATTTTTTCCAATTTTTTTTGCTGTGGAGATATGCGCGTCAAAACATCAGAAATAGTATTTTGGGCAACTTTCCTTCAAGAATGATAGGTCATTTTGGCTGTTTTTAAAAAATACGGCCCAAATCCTTGATTCCCGGAGCGCCCCCTTAACAGCCAGTGTTATAAGTTGCTTGTGATATGCTTTTGCGCGGCCGCCTCAGCGGCCGTGCATACAATACAAATTTCAGTTAATGCACTGAAACTGAAAATGCATGTAAATCATGCTCAGTTTTAGTGCAACACTGAAGCCTGCTGGAATGACCAGCTGTGACTTGTGTGCAACTCGTACGTACAACGTTGTGTGTGTATTACTACTACTACGTGTCGACAATGGCACATTGATAATCAATGATCTGCAATATCTATTCGTTCGAATCACATCCAACGCAGTTCTTCCCATGATGCTTGTAACAAAACATTTAGTTACGATGTTAATTGAATCATCCAACGGAGCTGTGGCCTAAAGGTTAGGGCGTGTGACTGCGAAACACAGGATAGGGTCCGGCAGCTGATTCCCATCAGATGCGAATTTTTTGCATTTTTTTCTGACTTCGAAAGTAAAATAATGTTTTGAATTTGTGTTTCTTTGCATGATACATATAAAAATCAAATGCTATAGCATTCTAAATCCCCGGTCAATTCTTAAATTGTATGTACTTACACATACGTAAAACGTAATCGTCGAACAGATTTTCAGACTCGTTCAGACTTGATTAAAAATGGAAAACTAAGTAGTAGGTACCGTCAAAAAATTTGCTGCGTGCCGCGCCTAATTTTTAACCGCTACGGTAAAATAATACTTTATTCTGGTCACGTCCAATTATGTGCGCTCGTCTACAGAAGTGCTTGTTAAATACTTTCGTAAAATTTTGAGTTCTTTTAAAAAAAAAATTAAAGACTGTTGGGGATCGAATACTCTGATCTCCAGTCAGACACCTTATCTATTATGTTGCAGCCTTGCTGGGGGGATAACCTGGTATCTCCCTTCCTTTGACAAAAGTACTTCCAGGCAAGAGCGTGCCTATGAATAGCGTGGCGGCATTTGGCGTTTCCTTCACACAATGAGCGTACTAATGCATGAGAGGGCACTTGACCGTGCTAAAAAGTACAAACCAAGTATATTTATATGCTATATCGTTTCATTTCAGTCTGCGTACTGTGAGGCAAGTTTCACTGGCAGTTTTGGGTATATTTATTTTTTGTATAAATGTTGGCTGCTTCTAACTATTAGAATCAGTGACCCCCGGAATCAAAGAAACTTGAGTAATTAATGGGACAAATATACATAAAATACAAAATCACTGACTTCGTAGTCAACCTTAAAAATGAAATACATATACTATATATTTTATTTTAATATAACTTTAATTATTATTAATAGACTACTTGTATTAATGCAGCAGGCTATGTAATTTGCCATAATCTTGAGCCATACTTTTGGGTTCTACATATCCTTGGATCTGCATGCGTTCTTTAGCTACCTTGATCGATTAAGCACCGATTTTTAGAGGTTTACTAACACACAGAATGTACAAGGAAACCATTTTATCAATTATGAAATATTTGCTGCATTAAAATTTGTGAACAATAACATATTTTCCGTGTTGTACTTCAACATTTTTGTTTTGCTAGCAACGTGACAAAGCACCAAATGTTAATTTCTAGTTTTTCTCAGGACATCTACGCAAAATTTGCCAAGGCGTAAGGTTCAAATCGAAAACATGTTTCTGCAGTTTTACAGATTTTCTTTTCTCAACTATATTTTAGCATTTTCTGCATCCAAGATTACTAAATGTTTTAGTTTTACTTTGTAGATTTTGTCCAACACGGCAAGCTTTCACTCAATTGATGTTTCTTTCTGCCTCCAAGCAACACAAAAAACTGATGCAAAGAATTTTGCCAAAAATACAGTTTCTCAATTTTTTTCTGTTTTAACCAGGGTAAAGTGAATGAACATTTGGCATCAATTTTAGTCTACTTCAATTTTTTCAGTAGTATCGGCTTCAAATTGCTCATTTTTTAGTATTATGAAGAAAAACTTTAGTAATCAGTTTTTTCATTAAACAAAGTTTGGAAGACTGTAGATTTGCATTTTTTTATGTATTTAAGTATTTGAGTATAAGTTTGAAAGTTTGTAGACATTTTTTTCAGTGTTTGTTTTCTATGCTCAGCTGTACTGTTAGGATTATAGTATATCGACAAACATTACTGTAGCATAGGCACTAGGCAGTCCCTTGATATTTCAGACGGTAATTCAGTTTTTTAAAATTTGCACACTCAGCTTCCTTTTTTGCAAAGAATTAAAGTTTTAAATTAACAAATAAGAAAGCTAAGCATAATGATATAATAAAATCGTCTGCGACTATGTCAATAGAACAGTTGAGTTTGGTTAAAATGAGGTTTAAACTTTTCGTGGACACCGTTTAAATTTAGCAAGCTGGAGTGTGAAAAAGCATGCACGGGATGAGTGAATTATGTGCCTGACCTCCGGATTTAGTGTAAAATGGCTTGTGTTAATAAACTTTGTTGTGTTACGCGAGAACTCTGACTTTGACTCAGACTTAACTGACGATCACTTCCTGCGAAAATGGAACCGAGTAGCTACAAAAGTCTAAACGACAGAGATCCGCTTAATGGAGCCTAGTCCGACCACGTAGTTCAACTACAGTCCCGGCCAGAAATAGTGTCCCTTCGTCTTCGCGAAGGCGAAGATGCGAAGGCCATTCGCGAATTCGCGAACATTAAATTAGCACGAAGGCAAGCTGTAAAATATTTGCAGCTAGTGTGCCAAGGCCCAGTCTGGCTACATATGCGTGAAATACGTACGCTACGGGCATTTACGCCTATGTGCATACGCAGGCTGACCCCTTGACCTGCGAAGGAATGTGAAAAGAGGACATTAATTATGACCGGGAAATATTCGCGAAGCCGCGAAGAAAAGGTCTTCGCTTTCGCGAAAAAAGGAACCCTAATGGCCGGGACTGTAAGTACTTCTGTTGGCCAACTCAGTCAAAATGCGAACGATCGCCTGAACGTACGTAAATAAAAACAATATATGAAAACACTACCATTAATACCTCCACAAGCTACCGTATTTACCTACAATTTCGCAATGCCAAAAGAGACCCTTGAGTTTTGGCTAACTGAATCAACTTGTGGATCACTTAAACTTTGCTTCTCCTATTGGAGAAGCAAAGTTTAAACACACACACTTTAAACTTTAAATTGTTACCTACACTTCTAATTTTTCTTTAACTCTACAAATTTCGTTACAGGTGATGTTGTAAATGAGAAATAGGGCCTATGAGACTTGGGGGCTGTGGTGTAGTGGTTAGCATGCTTGACTTCGAAGCAGGCGGCCCGGGTTCGATTCCCGGCGCCCCCGTTTCTTTCATTCTTTCAAATTGGGGCATCCTCTTTCTGTTCAACAGATTTAAACGGCTCAGACAAGCGTTTCTTGTTGTGCCCGTCGTCATTCAAGAGAACACCAAAGGCCGGGGAAACTAGAAACTGAAAACCCTAACTGGAACTAGCACTCTTTTAGCCTAACCCTGCGTAGGCTAGACAGATTTCTCGGTCTACTAATAAACTCATTGATCCGCTGGTTTTCCTAGCAGTGATCTATCCTTTAGGGTCAGCTACTGCTACAAACACTTTGGTTAAGGCCCGGTTCACACAGACGTACTTTTCACTTTTTGCTTATTACTTTTGGGCCAAAAGTAAAAATTTCGGTTCATACAGAACGTACTTTTTACTTTTTACTTTTGGCCGTAAGTATAAGTAGAAACGCGTTCTACTTTTTACTTTATACTTTTGCAATCTAGCCAATCAGAATGCTCTAACAGAAGCTCCGCCTATTGAGCTTCAACTTTATTGGTTAGATTTGCATTTTGACATACAAATACGCCAAATTCATCCAATAGGATGCTGCATGCCTTAAGTAAAAAGTAAGTCTGTGTGAACACTTTTTCAAAAGTAAAAAGTATAAAGTCAAAAGTAGAAAGTGTAAAGTAAAAAGGAAAAAGTAAAAAGCAAGTCTGTGTGAACCAGGCCTAAGGACAAAACAATCAGGTTAGGGCCTGGTGGAGAGCTGGAGCTGGATCACTGGACGGCAGCGAGACGCCCTGAACACGGGAGACCGGCGTCTATCGACGGCTGCATCGGTTGGATGACCTGACGACTGAAAGGACTGGGCTGGGGCTGGCGAAAACCAGGGCCTGGGTACGGCTGAACCGGCGGGCGGTCGACCTGACTAAAGCTTGAGGGCGGCTGTTCCGAAAGACACGGGGACACCTAAGGAAGAGCGGGCACAACGAAGCGCAGGCTGAGAGGGCTAGGGCTGCAAGCGCACGGCAGAATGATGGCCTATTGGCCTCTGGAGAATCTGCATGCGCGGGGGGCGCACTGAGCACACTTAAAGGGCAAGAAGCCCAGTAAGGCAAAAATGCACACGAAGTCGGTAATTTGGGGGCACAAATTTATTTGAGGCCAATAAAAGTTAAAATATAAAGGGCGAGGGCAATGGGCACAGTGGCAGGGGAGCAAAAAATAGCTTGAAAACTAGTCCTTGGCCAAAATTTTCACCCGACTGTCTTTAACCCTTTCATTCTTATTGTGACAAATACGTCCAGTCATTTTCTGGTCCATTTTTCCTGCTGTGTGTGAAAATGCTCTTTATATCTTTATGTGACAAATGTGTCCATTAATATATTTGGTCAAATTATGCACATAACGTATGTGAAGTGACTTTGGCTTGGCCGCAGTGCCAATTTTTCAGAAGTCACCTCAAGATGATCGCGGGGTATGTTTTTTATGCAAAGAATTTATACACTTTTTGCTAAAATTCGAACACAAAAAAAAAGACGAGCACAAACAAAAAAAAAAAAACCTCTCTCTCTTTCTCACTTCCCACCAACCGTCCCCCACACACCTGATCGCGGGGTATGTTTTATAAGCAAAGAAATTATACACTTTCTGCAAAAATACAAACACAAAAAAAATAACGAATGAAGCACAAAAAAAAAAAAAATATAAAAAACTCTAAAAATCTTTTTTTTATCTTTTTTGTCAAAACCTCCCAACCCAAAACCCTGAACCAGAGCTGGGCTCGCTAAGGTACCCCCCTATCTAAAACGTAAAAACTTTTTATCAAAAAAAAACCCCCCTAGTGTTAAACCCTGAACTGGGGGACTAATGGAGGCAAGTAGAAAACGCGCAGAGCGCTAGCAAAGATTTTGACCGTCGCCTACGTCTCCCAATTCAGCGAATAACGCCTAGCTTCGAGCTAGGTTTTACGGAACAGTCGTCTGAAAATCACTCAAGTGACAGGCCCGTTTCACTACAGGCGGATGGAGAAACCACAAAGCCTACACGGCCTGACTACGACCGGCACTAACTCACTAGACTACTCTAGGCTAGCCTTACGGCACAACAGCATAAAATTTGGCAATTTACTGACACGGGGCAGACGAAATATTAAAAACAGAACAGTGGGCAATAATTTAGAGACGAAACATGGTGGGGGAGGAACTCACAAAATATAAAATGCGCCAAGCGCCTCAAAAACCGTTCCCTACGTTTTACACGCGAAACATACCCATCCTGTTGAATTTGGCGTTCGGGGGAGAGCAAGGGAAAAACCGACCGTACTCGTCGGACAAGCCTGGGGGTCTACACTAAAGGAAGCGAGAGTTAAACCAAAGTCAATTTGGAAAACTATCGAAGTTCATCCCCGTTACTTTACAATAGCAAATAAAAGAGCCCTACTGTGTGTGTGTAATTTTCCAACAATTCGGCAATGTGCAACTTTAGAATTTAAAGAGTAGATCTTATAATTTCTGTAAACATGATGGAGAAACTTTAGCTCCTGGCTTGGCTTGCTGCCACGTGGCACTTATTGCATCAGCAAAGCAATGCAAAGCCACTGCCTCACGTGATCAGTACACGAAAGAGAAGCTGTAAAATAATGAAACAAACATTGCCAAATTGCGTTTTTGATGTGCGCGCGGTAATTGTGCGAATTTAGAGTATAAAGAGACTATTTCTCATCGTGGAAATGTCAACCTCCACTAGTGGCAGCCCTCGCTAGTCCAACAGGTGCCCCCCTGTGCAGAGGTGGCGTCTCGACAACTCTGATACATGACACTCGGGTTGCCACCAGGGGATGTGGACATTTCCACTGCAAATATTTTTAAAACGAAACATAAAACGCATAACAATTTCGGATTAGAACATGGTGACACAATTTCGGAGCGATAAAAACAAGTGATAACAAGTTATACAAACAGATTAACCAATACAACGAATAATAAGACAAGTCCCTAAAATTTTGGCGTAATCTCCGGTAGAAAAAGCTTAAACACAGCATTCTAAATCACAAAAACCATTCCCACAGAATTTGCCTATATCTTCCCAAAGCAATTTCACCTTCAAAAGTTCTTTCAACAACAGTTTTGACTTTATAAATTATAACGATCAACATCAAATTTAGATTTTAGGTTCGGCTTTGGCGCCCCGGTTCAGAATACTAATTTAGACCAATTTTGAACAATTTTAGACATTCGCATAATAAGATAAAAACAAACAGTAAAACAAACAAATACTTTACTCTTTACAAATTTTAACACAATTTTCTTGCCCCCCTCTCTGGAGGTCTCAGTAGATAGAACTAGGGATTGCTGGAATTTTAAGTCCAGAGTGCTAACCATTACAAGAATCCGATTATCCGTAACTACAAAAGCTCAATTGTGAGTTAGTTCACCCACACACTCATACACAGCTATGCCTTTGTTGGTCGCGATCCAACTCCGGCCTCACTCATACTACCCATGGGATTTTTAGGTTAAAACAAATTCGTGTCGCTTTGGGGTACCCCCTTCGTATCGTTTGCGAGAAACTCCATAATTTAACCCAAATTCGTGTCAAAACAATTCCAATTTCAACCCTGATTCCTTCAATTTCTTTCAATACCAATAAATTTCTCGAGCCAAGGACACAAACCGGGTACTGGCCAGGTTCCCCTTGTGCCTTGCTCCATCATTTCGACCATCTTTCTTTCGTCAACACTCTCTCAAAAGTTTTATACAGTCTCGCATTCGTGTCCTCGGTAAAAATTTTGATTCCAGACTCACTAACTACTTATAAATATCTTTCGTGTCCCTAACGCATACATCCTACAAAATTTGGGTGACCTAACAACACATCATAGCGCGTACAATTTTTATAGAACATCACCAACAAAAATTTTGGTTTAGCCGCGACTGGCAATAAAAACAACAAAGATATTACGGATCCATTGTACAGTCTACAAAGTCCCTAGTGTTTGGGGGCCAACTATACCCTTTCATCGCCCACGCGTAGCTACCAGAGTACTTCTGTGTCAATTTATATGTTGTGAAACACCGTCGTGGTGGCACAGCCACCCAAATCCTCCACCCATAAGTCCGGGGGAATGTTTCCTATCAAACTCTCGGGCTCTAACAGTACAAGTCCCCATAATGACCTCCCATCTACAAATATGGTAAAAATAGTTGGGTCCTTTTAGGTGAGCCCATATAGTTCTAACACTACCAGGGGTATCAGGGTAGAGTCCATGTCACAATCTCAGTCCGAATTCATTTTTAAACTTCCCCTGACAGCTACGTTGGGTTTAAATCAGGTATAGCTTATTTTAAAGTTTTTCAAAGTCTTTGGTTATATTAGGAGTCAGTGGGGGCGTCAAGGACCTACTACCTTAGAAAAAGAAACAATAGATTAGTTATAGAATTTTAAAATTCCTCATTAATTTCAGAGCTCGAAATAAAATCCAGACAAATTTTTATTACCAAAACATACAAATACTACGATAACCGTCTTTACACCGGTTAGTTGTTATAATTTCGGTTAGATTCTCGAAGACAAAATAAATCAAACTGCCATTAGCTCTCTTTTTCAGCCCAACTACTTAATTTTGTTAGAAAAATTCAATTTAGTCGCGGCAAAACCCATGAAATAAGACCCAAAGCAAATTATGCAGATAGTATGACAATTTCTACGTGCTGCGTTACGGTTCTGAGACTTTCACTAAATCAAATTTCATATCTTTCGTCTTTACAATTCCAAATTTCGACAAATAATTTCGATATCACCCCTTTTAACCGGGTTTATCATCTGCGACAATTTCGACTCATACCTACCAGTGTCGTTACCATTACTTACGCGCGCGCGTTGCACCTGTTGTACACATACACCAACAGGTTGCTACAGCAATATCTACCTTTATGTATAAAAGAAATCAAATGACACGCCTTTAATTTTAAGATCGTTAATTTTTCTCAGTCTTCCAGCCAGTACGACCCCAAATTCGGCATAGGATGTCCTAAGCGTAAAAGATGTTATAGTAGTGTTAATTGCTTTTTAAAATATATCATTGAAACAGGCGCTTTATGCACAATTTTGGTAAACTACATTCGTTGGGGTAACTACTGTCTGGGATGGCACGACACTGGACGGCAATTGCTCAGAACCGTAATTCGGAAAAATTTTGGCCGTGAAACCTATTATCAACCTACACCTCGGATTGCTCTAAGCAATATAACCCTACACTGTTGCATCGTGTTATTGCTATCAGAAACTTGTGCCAATACTTTTTGAGTATGTATGAAAGTGCTCGTACGTTTGTCCCGTTTACTGGGCTGTTCTGCCAGCCTTTCATACGTGTCTCCTGTTTGTGGTCACTCAGTGCAACTGTGTTGGGACTGTTTTATATCGTGTGTGTATTTAAACTGCTGCTTGGTTCACACTTTATACTGCTATCAATTTCTCTTTTTACCCCATAAAATATACCCGTATTGAATTAAACTCGACCAAGTCAGCTAAATTAATTTCTTTATACCCCTTAGACAAACTCAGATACACCCGTATAAATCGTAAACTCCACCCAGATTACCCCACAATTTCGGTTGGCTTTGCGCGTATTTGAAAAGACTACTCACACAAAAATTAGTATTATTAACAAACTGTATAGAAATTTGGGCCCCATTTTAGTAGCTCAAATTAGAGTCAAAAGATCCCATTGGGCTCATTTTAGCTAAATTTACAAACCAAATTAGAATACTAAACCAAAAATTTAGAACATGAAATAAATGCAATTAAACTAAACGAAACAATGTAGTGAAAATTAAACATAAAAGACAACGTGAACGGAAAAATAAGGTTAAATTAGACAAACATAAGGCAACATAAATTTGAATATAAACTGAAAGACAAAACTAAGGCAAAATTAAAGCTGAAATGGAATGGCAAATTAGGTATTGTACAGGGAGTGCTCTCTTAGAGACTTTTTGTTAACTTACAATAACTAAATTCAAAAATAGCTAGACAAAGAGGAAAGTTAGGTATCGTACAGGGGGTGCTCGTTTCGAGACTTTTTGTTAGACAATATAAACTAAATCAAACTAAGTATCAACAAAGAAAATGGGGGGGAGATTAAGTATCCTACAAGGAGTGCTCATTCCGAGGCTTCTTTGTTAATTTCAACAATAAACTCGATGAAAACAATCTTTTTGTACTTTTGACTATGTTACTTTTTACTTTTCTAGTTTCTACTACAAGAAAAAGGGGTTAGGTACATTTTACACTATTAACTGGAAAAATTGAGCAATATATTATGGCTAGTAGTTAAGTAAAATAAACGAAAAATACCAGTATTAGCTTTGGCAGTATTAAGCTCTATTAGTTTACATACTATACATCACAAATTATCACAATAAACTAATGCTCCAGTTTTAACTATTGTACCGAAATATCCGGCATCAGCGCCCTAGGATACGCGATGACCTAGTTTCGGCACGTCCGCCTTCTACAGTATAAAACAATGGATTATGCCACCTGGCACCCGCGTAGAGACGACAGTCCCTGGGGGTTGGGTGTCTCCTATTAGCTCAAGCACCCGAGGGCACCTGAACCGAGAAGACCATACTGCGTCCTACGATTAGGTCGCCTACTCAGTAAGTACGGTTTGAAAAATGGGCTCAATCGCGTTTCGCAGCAATGCAACTGGTAGATCTACACCCGGATTCGAACCGTTCGGTAGCAGATGAACCCTTTGGCAAAATTGGCCTACTACCTCACTTATCTCTTCTAGGCGAGACCCAAGACTCACTCAAGTTACAGACGGTGACGGATTTACCCTTTGGATGAATTGTTCTATCCCCTTCTACAACCTAAGACGCGCCTCTCCAGCTACACGCTGTGCGCTTCTAGACTACACGTAGCGGATTGACCCTTTGGTGGAATTGTTCGACTACAATGCGGTCCTTCCACGCAAATACAACTAAGTAAGCCGGCCAGATTTACCCTTTGGATGAATTGGCCTAGCCTGCACCTACCTAGCTATATCAAATAGTCACGATAACGGTAATACAATAGGCACCTAGGACAAGATTAACCCTTTGGTTGAATTGGCCTAGCCCCTAGTACCTATATACGTCCCAGCCGGTATAATAACTGCTAAGTACCTACGCCAAGGTATAAGCCCTTTGGCAGAATTGGCCGAGGCATCGGCACCTAGCTAACGACACGTCCGATAATAGTGGTCGCATCCGATATCCCTTATACTCTCTAACTCTTCCCTTCTAGCTACGTAACCTAGAACCTGATTAACCCTTTGGCAAAATTGTTCGAGCTCCAAGTACGTAACTAGTTCACACACACCAGACATTCATTCATCCCCTACCTACAGTAACATGCTCGGACCTGATTCACCCTGTGGTGGAATTGGTCGAGCCCTTACACGCAAACCATAGGTAGCTCCATCAAATTCGAGAGTTTATTTGTTATAATTTACACAAATTCAAACATTTTAAACACCAAATGTAAATTTCAATAAATTTCACAAAGCATGAACAAGATACAACTATTGCACTGTGATTTCAGACATTAAAACGGTTGAAAAATACATGAAACATAACCAGAATAATTTACAATGAATTTTAATTAATTTTCACGTCCAAGTCAAACTCCGTGTTCACTATACCTGCCATCAAGTTACTCCACCCGCACACCTGATGAGCCCTTTGGCGGAATTGTTCGAGTGGCGCGTCAAGTAACAAGATGACGGGGGACGACGCTTCAGCGTAGAGGCGGCTGATTAACCCTTTGGTGGAATTGTCCGACCAACCCCTGCGCTTGGCGCCGCCTTTCTCTCCTCCCCTTCATTCACCGGTTGGGTCGATACTCTGATCGCGTTGGCGTTTGCGGTATAGATCGTTTAACCGCTGTCGAGTGGCCGCTGTCAGGAACTCAGGGAACAAGACGTCCCGTACGACCATCCATGCCTTGCCAAGCCAATTTCTCCCTTCGAACTGCTCGATTTTTCGCAATCGCGCATAGTCCTTGAAATGGACTCCAATGCCCCAGCGCCGATCGTATGGGCTGGCTTCCACGATCACGTCTAGACGCGTATTGCGCAGATCGTCACGGACCGTTTGGAGCTGGCGCGCACGGTGCAAACAGATGTTGAACATGGTTGGGAACGCCATGACTTCATACCATATTCTGGCTCTGACGTTCATCTCAGGTAGGCTCTGATCGCCCATTCGTTTGCACTGGCCGGGTGAAGATGCGCATGCGAGGGTTTCTGCTACATCCATGAGTCCGTAGCCCTTACTGGCTTTCTCATAGTAGTAGACCTCTTCTCCGCAATAAAACTGCTTCCCCTCGTAATTGAAGGTTCGAGCTTGCTGTTGGGGATCATTGGCCTTAGGCTTCGCCGCCTGTCGAATGTCCTCCATGACGACATGATGGTTTGAGAAACTGAAGATTTTGGTGAAGAAGCCAAAGACCTTTGGACTCGGTCGTCGATTCTTTCTGGCTTCTTTGACCTTCTCCATCAGAATTTCCTGCAGGCAATCTGCATAGATCAACAGTTTCCGTGCCCACCCTTTCATTTGGCGTATTCGCCACAAGGGGGACAGCTCCATCAGTTCTGGGACCAGGTGGATGGAAGGACAGACAACTCCAAGCGCTACTCCCAATGCCGCATCACGACTTGCTGCCCATGCCTCGATGTAAATTGGCCTATAGGCTACAATGCCGTCGCGCGAGTACAAGGCTGGGATGAAGATCTTCAACACTTGGTTGTCCACAGGTCGCTTGACTGGCCGGTCGTACGGGTCCGCCGTTTCCTCTGGGTTTTCCAGCTCACGTTCATGGAAACTCCAAAGAATACACGCCGCGAATTTTCGGAGAATCGTCCGCTCGATCAGGTTTAGTTTGGCAGCCGACATCACCAGATGACGTTGGATTCGGTGATTATCCTGCCGTGCCCACTGCCGAAAGATAGATTCTAGCTCCGCTGCGATAGGATGTACATCCCCTGTTGTTTGCGGATTGTCTTCATTTCGCGTTGCTGGAATCTGAAGAATTTGCCATCGGTTCTGTGATGACCAACACTTAACTGGGACTCTTAGCTCAGTGAGATTCCCCGTGTTCACCATTGTACTCGGCACTGTTGTCTCCATCTGTTCCAGTTTCGGTCGCATGAGTGGCGGTTGTTCGTTGTTGGGCACTTTTGGTGTGTCGACATACCCTGGTGCGAACCGGTGGATAGGTGGATCCGGTGGGCCCATAAATGGGTCCCGAAAGAACCGGACATCTGGTTGGTAGACTCGAGCTGTTGTTTCGGGCCCGTGAATTTCATGTGGGACTCCATAGGTTACTAGCCATTCGGCTCCTATGAGTACCGATCCCTTACCGTTCAGCCCGTCTTGCTGGTTTTTCCTCGAGATTCCTGGTAACGGTTCAGGTTTCGTATCCAGGTTTTGCATGTCCAGTTCCAACTCCACCACATGTTCCTGCACTCGCTCCTGCATATCGGCTCTCTCCTCCGTCTCCGCTGGTCGTATAATTGGAAGTTCACCTAGAGGTGGACCATCCTGACGGCTCTCTGCCCCTTCAAACTTCTCCACTAGCTGCTCCACCTCTCTCTCTGGAAGATCACACTTCCCATCCTCCGTAACTTTGACTGCTGGCTGTGGTTCGATATCGGCTTCTCCACCGAGTAGTTCACGAATTTCAGGTGTTCCCTCTTCAGTGACTCCCCCGGTTTGGATAACCGTTGGCTCCTCGATGGAATCGTCCCCGCTGATATCGATCTTTTCCCAACCAGAACACAAGGCTTTGACTCGTGGATCTTTTTCCAAGTCAATCAGGCCGATGGGCATGTTATCCCAAGGAATGTCGATCTCCAAGGGGTCCAAACATGCCGGTATGCGGACATACTCTGTCCGAGCCATACCCCATTCATCGTGCCAGATGCGCCATTCATGTTCTTCTTCATAGGCTCGTTCGAGGACATAAACCTCAATGCCTTCCGCCCCTTGGATCGGATCAAACGATGTATAGGGCTTTCCCCACGGCTTCGGGATTGCTGCTCGAATTAGGCCCCAACAAGCTGCTTCCGAATATCGACGGAAATATTTGGGCACCCAATTTTTGCACACCTTGGCAATGGCGTATCGCAGCGTCTTCACAGTTGTTTTGCCGTTTTCCTTGGTTAAAGGCACTTTCGGCTTTGTAAGCTTCTCCAGGAGCTCTTTTGACAGCCCAGCACGTTCAGCCATTCTCGTGAGAGCCTTTTGTTCCGATGTTGGCTTCGGTTTGGTTGGTGGCTCTTTAGATGGCTTCGGCTTCGTTGGAGGTTCCTTCGGCGCTGGTTTGGGTTTCGTTGCCTTTTCTGGCTTCCTTCCTCTGCCCAAACTAGTTGTGACCTTTGCCGTAGATGTCGACGGCTGTTGCTCTTCTTCGTCTGATTCCAGAGTGAGATCGACCACTACTGGTATGTGCGATGGCGGAAGTGGTGGCGGTGTTATTTGGGGTCGCTCCCCTGGTGGTGCCTCCGGTGGTGGGGGTGTCTCTGGTGACTTAGGTAGGTGTACCCACCCAGGTGTGCCTCCAGGCGATCGCTGAAATACGAGAGGCCCCGTAGGTGGTACCCATACAGTGCGGATGTGCTCGAGTCCTGCCAAGCGAGGAGTCGGCATCTGGGTACTCGGTGGGGCTCCACGACCCCGACCGATAGGCCGAACAGTTGCCAATTCTGGTTGGCGAACGCGAAGTTTGGGCAGCTGCGGGATTGCCGATGTAGTTGGCACCATAGTTGGAGGTGCTGCTTCTCCCGTTTTGCGTCGTTTGAACGCTTCGTATGCCATATGGACGTCTTTCAGCAGTTCCTCCACAGTTTTCTTCCGCTCCTCTGGCTCCAATTTCCGCTTTTGCTGTTGGATGGACTCTTCTACTCTCAACACTGTTTCCACCGGTAACGAGGATTGCGATCTCGATCTGGTCCGTCTTAGTCTCCATGTTGGATCCGTTCGATCTTCTCGGACCACCGTTGTCGCACCTGTGTTTTGGAACACCTCTTCTGTCTCCTCTACCACTCTCAGAATTGGTGTT
Organism: Trissonchulus sp. WLG1_4; assembly: GCA_030248245.1. Classification (NCBI taxonomy): domain Eukaryota; kingdom Metazoa; phylum Nematoda; class Enoplea; order Enoplida; family Ironidae; genus Trissonchulus; species Trissonchulus sp. WLG1_4. Next base: position 19,143 of record JASANF010018074.1, read on the forward strand.
GTAGCTCCGCCACTACGGCTCCCTTCCATCTCCTCCGGCTCTTCTGGCATTGGTTCCTCCTCTGGCTCTGGCTCCGGCTCAATGTGCTCCAACTGCACAACAACTTCCTCTGGCGGTATCTGTTCGAGCCATTTCTTGATGTTTTGTTCGTTCGCTCGCTTCTGGCGTGCCGACAGATGGATTACGACACCTTCTCTCCCCTCTGGACGTTTCGGAGGCATCCGGGTCTGATGGCATTGAAAGGACCTCTGGTGGTGGACCTTCTGGTAGCAGTTCGTGGCTTTCCCGGCGCAGCTCTGCAGCTTCTTCTTCCAACAGGTCTTGAGCCTCACGCCACATCTTCTTCTGTTTGGCTGTCTTCGGCTCGACTCTGTCATCATAGCGTAGAACTGCATAATCCCTCAGACACTGCCGCCGTACCCGATGGTAGTACTCGTAGTTGGACAGGTCTGGCCACTTGATGTTGTCCCCGGCAAGCTGCTGCGTCACCTTGACCCGGTGTTACGGCCTCCCCAGGACCACGCTCCCTCTGATATCCCAGATTTTTCTTTTCTCCAGGCCTTCCTGTTTAGTGGGCGTTGGGGGTACATGGTCAGGGATCCAGACCCAGATCCTTTTCTACCGTGGCGGTTCGGTCAATTTTTTCTGGTCTGCACACCTTCCCTTCCCCTTCTCTTCATTGATCGTAACACGTCTCTTTTATTGAGTGGGTAATGATTTTGGGACTTCGGATCGGAACGACCTCCGGTCTTTTCTTTGGCAGTATATCGTTGACCCCGAAGTGGTGTTGAAACCATAAACGCCCAGCATCTGTTTTGCATGGCTCCCACTTTTGCTCGACTGCCCCATCGAATGGGCATAGTCCCTCCGTTGGCTTATATTTATCGCCTAGGTAATTCCACATAGATGACTCAGTGAAATGAGGGACGTGGACGTATTCACATTGTATGCCCTAGCGAGCCGATGCATGTCGTTTTGTGCACCCGAGGCAATTAGCGCGCATGGTGGTGACTGGATGATTAGCGACAAAAGCCGCCGCACATTCTCGAACTCCTGGGTCTCGAAATAAATCGTCATCGGCAGAATCAAAAACATTTCAGCCTTTTTATACCCAGCGAGGTCTAGAGGTGGAAACAATAGCTGGATCATTGTCACGCTTGCCTCGGGCGCAATGCCCATGTTGGTAATATTCTACCCTTCGATGTCGAACGCTGCATAGGACGACCTAGTGAGTCTGTGGGGATCAGTCGGTTTTCGAACTGGTTTCACTTTGCGATGGTTGGAATTACATGGACATCTACATGATCACGAGAAAAAGGAAGGCTCGTACTTGTTGATGTTTTGAACATGGTCCAGAAATTGCTGTGCCCGGTCCTGGTCCTTGTATGACTCGATGACCGAGATTTGTTTCGGCTGGTTGTTGAGAGGGTCCACAAGCGTCGATTCTCTTTCGGT
>JASANF010018075.1:0-28577 GCA_030248245.1 Trissonchulus sp. WLG1_4
CCCCCCCCCTATGTGCATTATGGTTATTGCAGTGCTTGACGTAAGCCCTGACATTGTATTGCAGTAAGAGACTCAGACCGTCCCATAATGTGTACGTTATAAAGACTACATGACGTCTTTTGCCAAATTAATTCGTCAGCAGAATGTTAAGGTTTTTTTGATTTTTTAATGTTCATTTTTAATTTTGGAGAGCATTCCACGGTTTTCTTTGATAGTCATCAAGTTTCCAAAATTGGCTGCACTTCTCAACTTATCAGGTAAACGAACACCCTCATGTGTGTGTCGTGTCGGTCATTGGCTAAGAATTGCTTCGAATAATTTGCGCGAATAGAGTGCAGAAAGCACTACTGTGCCATTGTACTGAATAATAGTATGATGATCTCTTGTTCGGCTAAATCAGAAACTTTTTCTTTCTGTCATAGTGCTATAGTATTGTTAAATTCTTAAAATTAATGCTTTGAATATTGAGCAGTACTTTTTCGTTCTAGTCATAACGAACGTTATATCAAGTCTGACCAAAATGTTACGTACTTACGTAGTATATCATTGTGGTTTCCTCAGTGTTTTATTGTCACATTTTGTGTATTGGTTTATGCGTGTTTTCACAACGTCAAGAGTCAGGATTAACTCTGTCCTGTAAGAACGCCAAGAGAAAACAAAACTCGTGAGTTCAGTGCAAATTGAAAGCCTTATGAAAGAGTACATCGAGTGGTGGTTAAAATCCAGCCACCTATTTTTCTCTCAGTGTTTAACAACAATTTATGGTCCTATTTTAGTAACATTTTTATGAGAACAATTAAAATAAAAAAAAAAAAATTATTTTCGTTGCTTCAGCTGGACGAAGGAAGTGACGATGGTGTGAGCGAGGGAGAGGACGAGTGGGGCCCGGACGCGGACGTGGTGCAGCGCTTGGTTGGTTCGGTCTCCGCCCACACCGGCATGACGCTCTACGGGCTGGACATCATACTGGAGAAGCACACGCGACGTCACTTTGTCATCGATTGCAATGTGTTTCCCAGTGAGTCGAACTGTGTGCGTTACCAGGTAGATTAGTGCTTGTGGTCTAGCTAGAGGAGGGGCTATTGATTGGCACGGTAGATGGTTCAGTACAGTACAGTTGAATGTTAAAACAATGAGTGATTACCATTGATAGCAAAACCTAGTTCTTGAACCTAAAAAGTCCGAATTTGACGCTTAAGGACGGTTCATTATGCATTACTTGAATGTTTTGGATATCATAAATCGAGCAGATGAAATTAGACTCAATCTTTTTTGAAACACGGAGCAGGCTGCTGTGGCTATAGGAATTTATTTTTAAGAAAACATAGTCACGGTCTTATGTGAACGCCTGAAGGCTCTAAACAGACTGTTGCCAATCAATCACCGAATTTATGTTTTTCAGGCTTCGACGGTGTGCCGAACATGTTCGAAGATCTATCGCTGTTTCTACGGGACCGATTGGACAACCGTCGCTCCCTTGAGCGCCACAGCGCACTTCTCAGTGTTGCGTCACCGCTGCGTCGCGCTGATAACCACTATATTCCCGGTAGAGCGCCGTCTCGATTTTCTGTTCGCCCGGCGAGCATTTGTTTGCCCGTGACCAGTGATAGTTTCGGACGGGCGCCGGCGCTCCTAAGCGGCGCAAACTCCAACACTATTACAACCAGCTCATTTCAGCGCTCTAGCAGTCGTCGAAATCGCTCTGAGCGCTCATTTGTTGCGTTGCAAAACGCAGCTGGCGCAACTAGTGGCGCTACTGCGCGCAACAAAAGTGCCAAAACGAGCCTTATTGGCGAGTTGATCAGCGCCACTGCGGATGTTGCCGTGGCTAGCACCGAGTCTGAATCGGGCTACGGCACCGAATCCGATTCCAGCGGCGGTATTGGGCGTGGGAAAGTTTCCTCTGTTGGCGTCATGGTGTCTGGTAACAATGGCAATGGTGGTCTGACATCGTCGCCCCAAAACGGTGTGTCATCGGAAGATTCAGATTGTGGAAATCTAATTGGAACCAGCCAATCTGCGGCGACGGCTGTCAGTCAGGGCTCAGAATTGGCCAATCAGAGCCAGGGGGCGGGCCAAAAGGGCGTCGGCCTAAGCTCCGCCCACGGGACTTGGCCCTCTGCCCTTGGGGCCAAAAAGTACTATGGCATTCCGAAAATTACCGGTTGGCGGACCAGCCACAGCCAGTTATTTCAGTCCATCACCGCGAACAACCAGCAAACCCAGATTGGCCAAATTTCACATCAGTCCACGACCAAGGATAAACATTAAACTGTTCTGTTTTTTCTCAGTATTCTTCTTTCTTGACGTTACTGTAATGCTTGTACGAATTTATTGTAGTTTACACGAAGGCTGTTGTGTCTGGTGGCACTTGAGTTTGAGTTGAATGCATTCAAGCATACTGGTTCGTTTTCAATTTCTCATTTTTTAATATGCTTATGATTTGATTTGAGTTTTTTGATGTCATTAGCATAATATAGCTGTACACATGTGGTCATTAAATGATGAAAGCTATGACGTAATGATCGGTTAAAACATTTTTAAAAAAACTGTATTCGAGTTATTAGAGTTGCGCTACAGTCCGAACAGCCTTATGTGAATGTTTTTTGTTGCTTTTTTACCTATTCTAATTGTGCATTTGCTACTTTTATAACATGTATACAGTATACACAGTGTTTTTGAATACTAATAGTACCAACTTAATTTTGCAATTAAAAGAGCAGGTAAGGTGAATCCGAAGTTTGTCTTGTGTGCCAAATGCTCTGTAGAGATCGGGTAAACTCATGTTGTGTTGATGCTTGTATTCGAACATTTCAAATCGGTAGAAGTTAAGTTTTTTAAAAATTATTGAGTAGATTGTAGAATCATGCAATCAGACAAAGTTTCAGACTTAGGGCTAGTTCCTAAAATATTCTAAGTGGAGTAGATTAAAATCTATTTTGAATTTACTTTCTTTCTGTTGTAGCATTTAGTGAACAGTGAATAAGCAAGTATCCGTATTTATCTAGTATAGTTTGTAAAAGAACAGTGTTGATTTTATGTTTAAAAATCATTTAGAGTTATCTGTTAACGTTTTGACATGATGTGTGTTTAACGTTTTTGATTTTCGCTAGTCTGATTGTGATGTGAACGGGTTTGTTAATTATATATACTTAGTTGTTTATTAGGTTAGCCAATTATATATTATTTCATTATAATATTAGAATAAGTTAATAATTTTATAATATTAATATAGACTGTGGTAAGTTATTGGTAACGCTGTCAAGAACTATAATTTGTTAGAAAAAAGACTTTTATAAAGCAAGATATTGTCTAATAAGCATTTAATTCCAATTTAGCAATATTAGCAACAATTTCTATAATACCCATTTTAATAGCATAGCAATTTTTAGCTGTTTGTTTGTCCGTAAGTATTTTGTTCAAAAATTGTTGTTTCGTTATTTCAGAATCTCATTTAAGAAAGTTGAAGCTGCTTTCATTAGTAAAATAGTTTGCTATCTAGAACAATGGGACTGTCGAACTTTCGGACAACAATATTGTGTTTTGCCCTATTTGAGCCTTCTGTCAGTTGCCACGTATATGTGTACAGTCAAAGTTCTTTTTCGTGCAAAGTGTGATTTATAAACAATGGTTGTTCCACATGTGTATCTATGGGAGTATTTCAGCAGTCATTCTGGTTTCTTATTGTGGACGCATTTTTCGTCATTTGATATTGAACTTGTCCCCTTTTTCGAAATGCTTCCTTTTTTTGCCTAGATCGTGCCTATTTTCTAACTTTTGATACTTTTCTGAAATTTTCTGCCTATTGCTTATTTTAAAGCATTTTACAGCAATGTATGGTAGATTTCTAGTTTCAAGGCACGTTTTTTTCAACATTCAGGAGAGGTATTGTCTGGATTCTAAACTCTGAACCCACCTGACCCCCATGAACATCTATGCAGTTAGGTTGTTAGTAGCAAAACATGCTACTTTATCTTTGTAGGATATTTCGTAAGCCAACAGACTGTGAATTGAACTCACAGTCTCAGATCCTTCGTGTCAAGAGTCCGGAACACCCATTCACTTTAGCGCATGCAATTCAATTTTATAATTTCCTCATTTTAAAATTTCAACCAGACTGCAATTAACTTGATTATATAAAGAAATGCTCCCTCTTGATGTATGTATATATGTAATTGTTTATGCGCTGTTGTGTATATTCACTACATTTTATTTACCTATATTGTTTGTGCATATCAGTCCAGAAGAATAGCTGCGAAGTTATAGGTATATAGGTTGAATTTCTGTAACTTGGTTTCCGCTATTAAAATTATGGGTATTGTTGGTGCTTAGAACATGAAAATTATTTTTACAGAGCTCAGAGTTTTTACCAGTGAGGAAGAGTCAGAGAATTTTTACGACCGGTTTAATGCAACTTTAGCAAGGTTTCGATACACTGCAAAAAATAACTGCTAAAGTTCAGTCAGTGTCCTATGCAAAATTAGTGTTTGTATTGTAATATTTCATGTAGTTTTTTATTTTATCAACATTCAAGCTTATTTTCCCGTTGTTTCTTTATGCGCGTACAACTTGTTTAATTTTAACACTTGTTTTCTTTTTAATTACATTGTTTCGGTTTTTTTTGCAGTTTTAAGGTTGTTTTTTACTAATCGGCGTTTAGTTCTCTATTTAGAGCACATAAGTAATTTATTACAATATTACATACCTTACTCGAATTCTGGCATATTTTTCGTGGGGGGCGCCCCCCCTATTTGGTCGCGGTATCCCCATTTTGGTCCCCACCATTTCAGATGGGGTGCCCCCCATTCCCCATAGCCCAAATTTTTTCCGGAAGGACGTTTTAGCGAATGTGTAGCTGTAGCGATGTCGTGTTCGTCGGGTTTTTAAGTCCTTTTTGGCTAAATTTAATATTAGCGTAGCTATAATAACGTATGAAAACGTAACATTTAACATATAATAACCAATTTTTCCTGTAAAAATAGTGGTTTATCGTGAAATTGGTGCGACCCCCCCCCATTTTGGTCGACGCCCCCCATCCATGGGGGGGGGGCTGCCCCCCCCCCCATAAAATTTTGCCTAAAAATATGCCAGCTCGAATGAAGTAGTAAATCGTCTCAAAATTTTTACGTCTCAGATTTGCAAGGGCTAAAAAGTGAACTCGCTCAATTGATATGTCACTTTTTTAGCGTAATTTTCCCGCTGTATAAAAATATAATTATGCTGCGCCCGACACAGACGCAACGTTTCAGGACAGTACGTACAGGCCTCGTTATCAAAAGTCCGATTCTGATGCGTTTTTAATCGGTGAGTACTCAAGTTGGGGTTTAAAGATTATTTTGAAAATGATTGTGTAGCGTTGTATAGTCACACAGTCTATATATTCACTTTTAAAGATTACGAGTGAGTAGTGACACTGATTTTAGTGCAGATCTTATCATCGGAATCGATTTATCTATTTGATAAAATGAAACGGTTGATAAAATGAGACTGTCTGGTTTTGGAGAGTAAATTATTTTGGTTCTTATGAGAGCCAACGTCAGAACTAGTCGGGGGGCTACAACGGGTTGCCGACAGTGGGTAAAGGACCCTCTATTCTAAGCAAAGGACCCTCTATTCTAGGTAGAGGACCCTCTGTTTGTGTTCAGGGGCTCAAATCACGCCTAGAGCCATCAAAATCTCAATTTCGAAAATTTGACCCCTGAGGACCCCCTGGACACCTTAGGAGGGGTACCCTGAGGGGGTCATAGGGGGGTCCACGAAGGTCCTACGCAAAAATGGACCTCGGATTCGTGTTCAGGGGCTCAAATTACCCCTAGAGACATCAAATTCTCAATTTCGAAAATTTGACCCCTGAGGACCCCCTCATTTTGAGGGTCACGTGACCCCGCCCCCCGTGAGGTCACGGGTTCACCGAAGTGGGGGGCAGAATCACTCAAGGGGGGAACCCTTCCACCAAAGTTTGATTCACATCCACAGAGTATTTCATACGAAAAAGTGGCAACATAAAACGTGGAGGGATAATATTAATAATAATAATAACAGACATTTCAGATACAAAAGGGTTGCCTTTGCTTCGCAACTGGTCGGCAACCCAATAAGACTTCATTATTTATGTGCTCATACACGTGGCATAGTGCTAACTGCAAAGTTATCTATTTTTTGTGAGACGTCTGCTCTTTTATGGAACTTTGAAACCATGCTTTGTATAGCTAGCATTCTACGTAGGCAAAACTTACTAAGATTAATAGTATATATTTTGACTTGAGGTGTCGCTAATTTCTGATTCTTGAATATTAAAAAATATGATGACTTGAATTGTTCAAAATTTAAATAAAAAAAGCTAGCACCTTTCTGAAGTTGTTTTTAAATTTAGCTTCACATAGCTTCTGGGGTTGCCGTCCATAATCCCGTCGATCTTATGCAAATTTTTGTGTTGCGCTGTGCCCGTTTGAAATAAATTTGTTCTATAATCTCCTGTTGTATGTGACCAGTTGAACTCAACAGTAGGTTTTAGTTTTCTATAAACTTTAGTAACAACGAATTACTCATTTGCACCCAGAACTTGCAGATTGAACCGTTGGATACTTACCTTTCCGGTATTCGGCAGTCTTGTTCGATTACGTTTATTGTTATCCAATTGCATATATTTTTGTCATCGTAAAATTTTTTCGGGTTTTTTCATAGCATAGTTTTTGGCGATCAAGTTATGAAAGGAGTTTGGAATCGCTAGAAAAGTATTCCGTGATATTTAGAAAAAGGCCGTACTTAAGTAGCGGGCAAAATTACTTGTTACACACTCCGGATTCAATTAGAGTCGGGTCACTTGATTCTGGAGTCCAAGTATCTATATTTTGACTCTGGAGTCTAGCAAGTTTGGTTGCGTTTGTGTATGTGAATTTTATAGGATCAAAACTGGGTCAATTTTCCTTAGACCCTATCTTCATAGTCGAGACTCGAGATGTTAAGTTTCTCATCTAACCCGATCTACTCGACTGAAATCTCTTCTGGAGTCTGGACGAGTGCATTTCAGTCTCTTGCGTTTTCTATCCCTTGCTTGTGCCGTAGTTGGGCTTTCCTCCCAGCCTCTCTTATCTGCGGAATCCCTTTTCTGGACCAATAAAGGATGGGTGATTAATTTTTTGACAAATTTAGCTGCCTCAAACGCAAATGGGTCCTTTCTTGAGGGCCACTTTATTATACGTCAGCCCTGAGCATATCTTTATGGTGGTCTACTTCTTTGCGGAGTTACATATATTGTTATAAATTTCATATGCTTGTCCATAATATTGATTTTGAAAAAGTAAAATTTTGACGTCAAGGCTTGTCTTGGCTGATTTCATGTGAAATACATTATTTCTCTGTTTGCGTTTCTGAATTGGTTTTGAAGTGTTTCTAGTTTATACAGATATGTAAATATTTAAGTCGTTCCGATTTTGTTTGTTAGGCTTCACTCCAGTACAAAAAAAATACATACAATTCGTTTCAACGTTGGAATATAATCCTAGGATGAGTTTGGGAGTCACGACGTCTATAAGATTAGTAGATCGTAAGTTAGGATGTTTTTTCTGTTATTCCCCGCAATTTGAATTTACTGAACCGATTTGCATAATTTTTGCACCGGGGATTCCTGTACGCGTCTGGACTTCAAAAATTTAAAATTTTTTAACGGTATCTAATGTTGCGAAATTGGAAAATTTATTGGTAGAACACAGATTATCTCAGGGCGAGCAGAAAACACGAAAAAATCAGTATTTGTGTAAAAATTTGAAATTTTAAAATTTACAAATAATTTATGTAGGTGCAATTCGCGAGACACAACCCCACTCACATGCAGTCTTCGTGAAAATATGAAATACATTTAAAGTGGTTCATTCAGAGGAGCAGTTTTGAAGTGTTTCTGCTTTTAGGCGTGGCGGATAGCTGCTTAGGAAGCCTTCCTCTAAGAAGCTTCAACGTGTATACTTTTTGTTTCGTTCAGAATGTATATATTGACGCTTACGTTGAAACTTTTGTTTTTAATTCATAATTTTTGGTGGATAAGAAAGGCATTTCTCACAAATTTGGACAGTATGGTTTTTGTTAACAAACAGCTGACATGAATTAAAGGCATCATTCAAACTTACTAAACCCATAATACTTTCAGGATTCAGTAAAAAGTAAAGTGTTATATTTTGGAATGGGATCTTGTACAAAACGCACTAGAGCTGTATGTTCGCCCGTTCAGTAGCACCTTTTACGGTAAAGTCACGCCACAAATTGCACTTTGTCTTATCGGTGGAGTAGGTAATTTTTTTGAAACTTTGCTGCTGAGTGCTGAGCAGACATACGGCTGTACTTTGCGAAAAGGTAAAATCATCAAATCAAATCAGCTCAGTTCAATGTTATTTCAGGCTTCATCTAAAGACACTCGACGACTGGATAGTTTTGTGTAGGTATATTTGTAATTATTGCGAGTATAGTTAAATTAATTTTAGACGGAGTTTGTAGCGACAGCGTTGTTAGTTTAATTTTTTACGTAGGAGCTACATTATGTACAGTCTTGATCAAATTGACCTCTGTGTGTATTTTTATTTGTAAAAAACGCTGAAATGTAAAAAATGCTGAAACTGTTATAGATAGACAAAAACAGATTAGATTAAATGCCTGATTAATAGATTAAATTGAAAACTCATGATATGAAACCAAGTGCATGAAATTATAAACCTAGGAACAGCCCTTTAATTACATAGGTCGAAACGAGTGTATTGCCTCTGTCGAGTTGAGTATGAGTACGGAACACTTCATATAAATTATTCGGATTTTAATCTCATTTTCATGAAATACTATCACTTCCGAACAGAACTTAGTTTTGTGAAACACCTCCCTAGTCCACAGCACCAGAGGCAAAAGTTCCGTTCTAGCCAACTAGCTGTGATTTGTCGGAAAGTCATGCGTTACCTTTTCTCATACAATTAAGCAAGGTTCGGCGACTATGTAAATTATAAACCTGCCTCCTTTCTTTTACTGATTACTGAGCTTGTGCCTACGTTTTTTAGGTCTAGGGTTAGGGTAAAGTTTGTTAGTTGGTTCTTTCTGTGAGTTTGATTTTGACTGGTTAGTGTAGGCGTACAGTACTGTAGGTTAGTGATTTTGAAGTTATTGAACCAACAGCTCTGAGAGCTGTAGGTATATTCAAAATAAAAGTTAGTTTTGATTTTTAATGTTTTTTTTTGAGATTATGATCGAAAATTCAGTTGAATCTGTCAGTTTCAACTAAGAACTTTTAGCTGGTTTTTCGAAATCGAAATTACTACTTATTCAGTCTGTGCCTCGATATACCTCTTGGCTATGTATGCGTCATTGTATCTTAAGCTTCCTCGTGAGAATATTATGCTTATTTAGCGCCCTAGCCCGCGTTCTTTACTTCGTTCACGCTGATACTGAATGCTGATAGCTGCGATTAACCCTTTCATTGCCAGAGGATCATGTGAGATACCACATGATGAACTACCAAATCTGGGGCTATGCTGCGTGACTAGACTATTCTAGTGACAGGATCTTTGAGCAGTTGTTATGGGAAATTGTAAGTCTTTATATTTGGCGGCAATTTTTAGTCCAACTGCCACACAGCGAAGCCTATGCTTCATTAAGCAATGTGCAAATTTGACTTTTTCCATTTTCATCGCAAAAGTAGTATTTTCTTTAGGGCCACATTATGAAATTCAAATACAACTCCGACAGTCTGCTTTTTGTGCATCAGCGGACAAGTATCGTCACGCCACCAACTACAGATCAAATTGTGGCGTGATAACTGATATTGTACAACTCCTTGGCCGATGTAACCCTATGCTACAAATGAGCTGTACAAGTTCTTCTGCACGCTCCAGTCCAGCGTACGTACAAGTACTTGTACCGCACGGCACTTGTACGGGACGCTAAATACTTAAAGCCTAAGAAACCCGGGACTCGAACCCAGGGGTGGACGCGGGTCGTGGGTACCCGCGGGTACCCGCGGGTTGGGTTGGGTCGGAAAATTTGAGCCGTGGGTCGACCCGCGGGTACCCATTGCAGCCTGCGCGGGTCGAAAAAAATTTTTCTGACCCACGAAAACTGAAAAAACTACCAAGGTGTTTGGTTTTTATAGCCCGGCTAAAAAAAATTTCGGATACGTCTCCAATTGACCAAATTTGGCGTAAAAATTAAAAAAATCTCAAAGTTTTTCCTGGGGGCTGCCGCCCCCAGACCCCTACAAACTCTGTAACGTACTTTTTCTTGTTATCAACTTTTGTCAAAGCCTATATAATATGCATGTCTACAAGAGTACATTATGCTGCATTTACTTGTGTAATATACAGTGTGATATGAAGTTCCCATCTTTTGTTTTTAATTTTCCTGTCGGAAAAATTTTTTATACGTCTCCAGTTGACCAAATCTGTTCAAAAATTGAAAAAAAACTTAAATTTTTTTCTGGGGGCTACCGCACCCAGATTATTTAATTGACCAAATTTTCATTTTTTTATGTAAGCCAATTTGCCAGTAAGTGCTGACGCCCTCAGAGACACCGCAATAGTAAGTTTAAGCAAGTGAACAAAAAAGTAGACAAGGTGCGACTCCCCCATTTCAAAATCCTGGCTACGCCCTGTGTACTATGTAACGCTATGGTCATAGAGTGGTGGGTCAAAGTGGGTCGCGGGTCGGGTTTTACGGCGCGGGTTGGGTCGTGGGTTACCCACGAGTGTCGCGGGTTGGGTTGGGTCGCGGGTCGAAAATTCTGACCCGCGTCCGCCCCTGCTCGAACCATCGCCATGAAAGTAAACAAATTATAATTCAAAACATCTTACTTCTTACCTACTGAGCCACCACTGCTCACACTCACTTAACTAAAAAGTGTCTAATCAAGAAAATTGTGCACTTGTAATTATAGTGCTGAAGCTTAGCATTGTAATGAATGTATATATCTGTGACGGCATTTTACTATCTGTAGCTTGATAGAATCATGCAGTAATTTCTTACATAAATAAGTTACCGTTTTTTGTACAAACTTAGCACTCGTTTTAACCGATGGAGCTGTGTCCTAGTGGTTAAGGCGTCTGACTACAGATCAGAAGTACTTGGGTTTGATTCCCAACAGCTTTGACTTTTTTGCAATTTTTATAATTTGATTTTTAAGTCATATTTAGATTTTAAGTCGTCATACAAGTACTTTATAGCACGATCGAGCCTGTTTTCATACATCTGAATGCGCGCGTGCAGGGAAAACCCTCGTGCGTGGCACTCGTGCGCTTCGCGCACTCGTGCCACGCACTCGGCGTTTCCTTTGCACAGCGTGCGTACAAATACATGAGAGCACGCTTGACCGTGCTACAAAGTATACATGTCATATATGACTGGCTGAACGGACATACGGCTGTAAGTATGAATCGATCCTAAGGAGGAGGTTTATGTAAAATTCTTCTACCTATGCGTGTTGTATCTAACGCCCCCGCAACAGTTGTGGTTGCGCTTTTGGCGTTGAATATTTTTTAATCGACAAGTGACGCACCTGAATTTCCAAGCCTCGCCAGTAAATCCAGTTTTCCATCTTCTTCAAAACTTCGAGTGGCAAGCTTGCAAACAGAAATGTTTTGTCGATTCACATCAGCTATTACGGCTGTTGTGTTTTTTTCATCGACTCAGTTGTAATCATCCAAAACGGCTGTTCATCAAAAAGTTTTCAACCTACTTTTCTTAAATTTCGTACCGAAAGTTGAAGTTTCGAAACTTGAAATGTCTAACATTTGCACCTTTTTTAGCCGATTTTTGTGCCAAAAAGTCCTCCATAGTTGTTTTTTATGAGTATATACTTCGGAAGGCTGGTTCATTAGCGAATAAAATTTTAGCTATTTTTAGGTTCGCATTAACTTCAGTTTTAGCTTAAGTCAAGCAGTTTTCGAAACTTGTAAATGGCTGTTTTTGCGATTGAATTATTTTTCAGTCAATTCATTCAACTGCGTATGTATGTATGTACTTACTTTAGGTTATTACTTGTTTTACCCTACCTAAATAAGTAGCTCTTTTGAACTCAAACTAGAAAGTAGAATATTTCAGCTGCTTAGCTTTAGTGCCAAATTAGTGCAACAGCATTATTTGTATTCTGTTTGTTAAGGACGGGCATTGTTACAGTGAATGATTCAAAGGACCGATTCCTAAAATGGATTAAACGGATTAGATTAAAATTTATTTGCCTAATAACTAATCTCAATGGCGAGCTAAACGTACGAAATTTTGTGCACAAGTGGAAAGTGTAACACACGTTTGCTGTAGCAAAATTTATATAAATTCATAGTCGATGCCAGGAGTTATTAACAAAACAAATTTTAATCTAATCCGTTTAATCGAGTTTAGGAATTGCCCCAAGTTCTGTTATAACTGTTTTGTGACATTTGTGACAGTTGTAAACTTTCAGGTTGCATTAAATGAACCTTAAAATAGGCTTCATGCTTAGGCTGTCGTAGGCTTAGGCTTAAAGCATCTTTTCCTTCTCTTATCACTCACCACTAGAATATCCTGAGTCTATCTATGCACACAATCACACCCACGACCTTTCGTTCACATGGCAGATTTGCGTTATTTTTTGTGACTTTGTCGGCTGAAATTTAAACAGACTTACGACTGTAAGTATTCCAATACGAATGTAAGTGTGACTCGACCCTTGACACTTTGCCAGTTCCGTCTGTTTAGTAATTTTTTTTAGCATTACCAATATCATGTACTCTTGATGGTATTATGTAATGAGCCACCGTGAGGTTTGGTGTTTTTCATAGACGTCTAGATCGGGTAATATGTCTGTTTTTTGTGAAAACACGATTTGTCGGTTTCACCCCCAAGCCCATTTCACCCAGTCGTTTTTTAAATGCTCGGGCCAACTAAAGTACCATTTTTTTATTCATTGGGAACTATCACCAGTTCACTAAAATTTATCATCAACTGAAAGAGCGGTAAAAATCACAGCTAGTTCACGTCTGGCTCATTTACTTGAAGAATAAAAAAAGCAGGTTTTCATTAGTGTAAACGGCTGTTTGATGAATTACCATACTGAAATGCTAGATTTTAGCCCACCATATTTTATCATTCTTACCTTCGCTCCATTTTATATCATCGGTAAACGGAGGTTTACCTAACTTAAGTTTTAGCGCATTGTTAATAATTATTTAGCTATAAAGTTAAGCACAACTTCAGTAAAACTCATTCAGTGATTGATTTTTCGCAGATAATTTTTTTCTGTGTTTAGTTTTGGCAAAGTTATCGATGTATATATAGCTATATACTTCTAGTATATACTAATATTTTAGCATATATTCATCTACGACATTTTTGGATAATGTGACTCAATTTCGATACCGATTTTATTGATCGCAATATTAATTACTTATTATCATCATGTAAATATCTTTATTTATTATTAACTAAATGTGGCCAGCAATAATCGTTGCAATTAGTAGCCAAATATTAGTAGCTGCGAAATATCACTGTCAGACCTGCTTTACGCACTGTAACTCAATCACTGACTGTATTATAGACTGTAGTTTAGACGGAGATTACTGTACAGCCCCTCACTGTTTTCAACGGCTGGATAGACTAGAGAACGGTTATTTTGCCCTGCAAACGGGCTGCAGTAATTACCTCCCCGGTCACGCCAAAACATGTTATATTTACGGACCACCGCAAGCGTCCACAACGTACTGTTTTTGTCACGGTCATTTGTGTAATGCTAACAGTACGGTTTTGACCCAACAAAGCCTTTCATCGGTACGGCTTGCTTTGTTTTGGATTTATGAGCCACTAGTGGCTTTAGGGAGCCAGATAAGCTTACTAAGAGAAAGAGTACATTATGGCTCAGTCTTATAGAAGGAGAGTGAGACACTCGCCTGTGACAAAGTGCAGATGTGTGTGTGCACAACGGAATTGGCTGACTTGTTTAAGTTTTCAACTACAGCCAATCAGCGCACAGATTCTGCGTCAACTTACTGTATATAGATATAATAGCTGATAGCGTTGATGATTGATTAACAAAATTACTAATAACTCGGGTGTATAAATATCACAAAAGTTTTTCAAATTATGGTTTGTTACCTGTGATACCAGAAACCACTCTATATACCAGATATTTCTGCAAAGTTGCGGAGAAATTCATTGAGAAATAGTGATTTAGTGCAGTTACAGCATCAGTTTTTTCTGTCATACTAAAGCCCGTTTCATACGCCCCGTTTCATACTTGTCCTTAAAGACATGGAGACAGGGACAACGACAAAATTATGTCAGCTGCTGTGAAAAATTGACAAATGCGTTTGAGCTAGTTATTTGTATACGGTCCAGAAATGATTTCAACTATGGTAATGCAAAAAATTAGCACATTTGGCTATGCAGTTTTTGTGAAATTGCCCAAGGACAGACAGATAGGGACAAGAATAAGTATGAACCGGGCTTAGCTAATAATTTTAATTGACTATTTATTGATTTATGTTTAGCCCTTATTCTGCTGTCAGACAAACACATACAGTCCCCACGGACCATCGTCATGGGAGGGTTTAACCTGGGACAAAAACTGTGACGAAACATGCTCCGGATCGTTCTGTACAATCGATTACCGGCGAGAACTGAAAAGCTGCGGTCTAGGCGACCCCCGGTTTTATGCGGAATTGGTGCCGGGAGCCCTAAAGCACAAGGGGGGTCCGATTTGCATGCGCTACGAGGGGGGCTTCAACGAGTACATTAACGAGTGTATCTGCACCGATAAGAACAATTGCAACCAGGCCCCACCGAACCCCACCACCCGTCCGGCCCACCAGGGTCGAATTGATTTCCTCAGTCGTCTGGATCTGGGCCTGGTCCGCTGCGAGCGGTGTCACGTGACCGGCACGGACCGAAATCTGGACTACATCTGCAGCGACTATTGCCATGGCACTTTTTGCTATCTCACGCTCACTACTGCCGAACTCATTCAGGATTACGACTTTGCCTCTGAGGAATTTGGACCACCAATTTTGGATAGGAAAAATTATGACCTCGTTGCTGGTGGGTTGGTCTGATATAAGTCAATTGGGATTAAGGGTCGATTCATACTGACAGCCGTATGTCCGTTCAGTCGGCAGAATTACGAAAAAGTCACGCCACTAAGGGTGGATTTCACAAAGGTGGTTTTGCTAAACCATGGTTTTACGTACGTTTTCATATGATTTGCACATAATTTCGTTACGAAATATAGCCTGATTCGTTACGGAATTCCCGGGTTTTTTTGATACCGCGTTTTTTTATCGCCGGAAATACTTCTCACAAAGACAGAAGCGCTGCGGGGTGTGTTTATTATCTGCGGCGCGACAAACATTGTGGAAAAAAAACGAAGAAAATACTGAAGAAGGAGGCGGCTATTTCTAAAAAAAATGAGTGCAAAATCCATAAATAAGTAACGCAATCCGTTGGTTTAGTTAAACCACCTTTGTGAAATCCACCCTAAAAGTCTTTCAAGATCAAATAAGTCTGGCTGAATGGGCGTACGGTAGTAAGTATGAATCGATTCTGACACTTGTGCACAGGTGTAGTTTGGCCCAGGCCTGCGAGTGTTTGTGACCGGCCGGAATTTTCGGCCGGCCGGCCAGATAGTCGCCGGCCGGCTCCGGCCGGCCTGCCTCTTAAAAACACCGGCTGGCTAGCCAGATTCGATCGACTGACAAAACTAAGGCGGGCATAGCAATCTGGCAGGCTACGTTACGCCAAAATGACACTCTAGATTTGAATGAGTTGGTTTTGTCCAACAATTCGGCCGCTCCGACTGGCCAGCCGGCTGTTACCGGCCGGCCGGGCCGGCCGAACCTCTTCGCCGGCCCGGCCGACGGGTGGACGGAGCTGGCCGGCGGCTTACGCGGCCGGTCACAAACACTACCTGCGATTAAAAAGCTGAACAAAACAGCGGATTCTGTACATTTTTTACGCCAAGATTCGGTCAGCTTAGGGAATTTAGGGGAGCATGAAGCTCTGAAAAGGCTGGGGACTGAAAATCCCCGTAATTTCGTGTCGAAAGCAATTTTGGTAGTAGATTTATACAGAAGTGCAATTAGTATATATGCGCCAATAAGTTGGTCTATCGGTATTTGTTCTAACGTCCAATACGGCCGCATATATCTTGTTGTACCTCACGCTCAATCTGTGTTCCGGCGGTTACGCAACCGAAACATGTATATATTTAATAACTACATATGTAATTAAATAATTACAAAAGTTATTTCTTAATTAATTAAAACTACTAATTTTTCCAGGATGTCTGACACCAAACGAACCGGATTTGGTCTTGCAAGGCTGTCGCGCCGAATGGCAGAACGAAACCGAGCCGCTGAAAATAAATTGTATCTGCAATTCACACCACTGCAATAATGTCAGTTTGAGTTCACCCGGATTCTGGAAGATTTGGATGCTTACGGTCGTGGGTTGGGACCCCACGTGACTGGGACCATTCCGGAACCAAAACTGACCACAGTGGCAACAACAACAACAACAACGACAACAATTTTCGTAACTGAAACTTTGGAAACGGTCCCTATTACTGTACGACATACTAAAGCACCGAATTTCCTCCGATACCCGCTGCAGGATTGCTTGATACGGTCCCTCAAAATGACCGTTTTGTAAAAAGGGAGGACACTGCATGTCAAGGCGGACTTACCTAGCAGCAAGCCAGCAAACTCACGGGAGTAACAAACTAAATTATTATTATCTGGCACTACTTGCTAATTTTATTTTTATGATACCTGCTATGATTCGCTGTGATAAGGAAAAATTAAATACAATCGAAAAGTAGTCCAAAATTGATCAGGTAGATTGTAGACTTTTAGTCATTAGTTAAGGGTTGAAATCACGCAAAGAATGAAATTTCAAATCACGAAAAAAGATTCGATTTGGTTAAGAAAAAATTTCAATCTATTCCTCAAGTTATTACTGGCAATTTACATATTTGTAATGTATTTATATCGTATTTTGCGTATCGATTTTTTCGATATCTGTTGGTTTAAAATAAATTCAATCAAGCTATTGTCGGTCTTATTATTATCAAATAGGTAATAGCAAGAGTGCATAATAAGAAGAGTATGACACTCGTCCAATTCCTGGCAGGGGTCGGAATTACAACCTGCGACCATTAACTCCAAAAACAGGCCACGAATTGGACCATAGTACCACCCCCACAAACTGGACCCCGGTACAAAACGTGGCAGGGGTACCCCCCCCACAAACCCGACCCCGGTCCAAAACGTGGGGGGGGGGACCCCCCCCCACAAATAAGACCCTAGTGGTCAAAACGTGGGGGGGGGTACCCCCCCACAAATTGGACCCCGGTCCAAATCTTGGGGGGGGGGACCCCCCCCCAAAGTGGACCCCGGTCCAAATCTTGGGGGGGGGGTACCCCCCCCCACATTTTGGACCCCGGTCTGAAAATGGACCCTAGTGCCAAATCAGCCAATCAAATCGCTCCGAAGTCAGTTTTTCAGCCAATTGCAGCCATGTTGGCTTTCCCCCCCCCCCCACGTTTTGGACCCCGGTCTGAAAATGGACCCTAGTGCCAAATCAGCCAATCAAATCGCTCCGAAGTCAGTTTTTCAGCCAATTGCAGCCATGTTGGATTTATTTCAAGCCAATCAGGGTGGGCACATGTTTTGATCAGGTAATTGTTTCTCGGTGCCATTTTCATTGGTTTTTTGTTGTTATTGTGGTGAGGTTGGGGTTGGGCTGCTCCGCTACTGTTTTGCGTGTTCAACAATGCTTGCCCAAAGTTGGATTTTGAAAGGTTAGTTTTTTATTCTCGAAAATTCGACCCCTAGGGGGGGGTTCCCTGAGGGGGGTCCAGGAGGTGCTAGGCAAAACTGGACCTCGGATTCGTGTTTAGGGGCCCAAACTACCCCGAAAAGCATCAAAATCTCAATTTCGAAAATTTGACCCCTTAGGACCCCCTACGAGTGAGGTACCCTGAGTTGGTCATAGGGGTGCCCAGGAAGCTCCTAGACAAAAATTGACCCCAGATTTGTGTTCAGGGGCTCAAATTACCCCTAAAAACACCAAAATCCCAATTTCGAAAATTTGACCCTGAGGACCCCCTAGGAGGGGTAGCCCGGGGGGGGGGGGGTCACTGGGGGGTCCAGGGGGCTCCTAGGTAAAAACCAACCCCAGATTCGGAATCAGCGACCCAAATTGCCCAAGAAAAACAATTTGTATCCAATTCCAAGAGCAAAAATTTTTTCAAGTTCACAAGGGTCCCTCCCCCCTTGGTGTTTGAGATTTTCAGAAAATCCAAAAATTTGCAGGGGTCGGCAACCCAACCAGCCAAAAAGTGAGGTTGAGTAGCCCCAACAAATTTACCTGATCAAAACATGTGCCCACCCTGATTGGCTTGAAATAAATCCAACATGGCTGCAATTGGCTGAAAAACTGACTTCGGAGCGATTTGATTGGCTGATTTGGCACTAGGGTCCATTTTCAGACCGGGGTCCAAAACGTGGGGGGGGGTAAAGCCAACATGGCTGCAATTGGCTGAAAAACTGACTTCGGAGCGATTTGATTGGCTGATTTGGCACTAGGGTCCATTTTCAGACCGGGGTCCAAAACGTGGGGGGGGGGGGTAAAGCCAACATGGCTGCAATTGGCTGAAAAACTGACTTCGGAGCGATTTGATTGGCTGATTTGGCACTAGGGTCCATTTTCAGACCGGGGTCCAAAACGTGGGGGGGGTAAAGCCAACATGGCTGCAATTGGCTGAAAAACTGACTTCGGAGCGATTTGATTGGCTGATTTGGCACTAGGGTCCATTTTCAGACCGGGGT
Source organism: Trissonchulus sp. WLG1_4 (assembly GCA_030248245.1). Taxonomy (NCBI): domain Eukaryota; kingdom Metazoa; phylum Nematoda; class Enoplea; order Enoplida; family Ironidae; genus Trissonchulus; species Trissonchulus sp. WLG1_4. The sequence continues at coordinate 18,822 of JASANF010018075.1, forward strand.
CCAAAATGTGGGGGGGGTACCCCCCCCAAGATTTGGACCGGGGTCCAATTTGTGGGGGGGGTACCCCCCCCAAGATTTGGACCGGGGTCCAATTTGTGGGGGGGGTACCCCCCCCACGTTTTGACCACTAGGGTCTTATTTGTGGGGGGGGTACCCCCCCCACGTTTTGGACCGGGGTCGGGTTTGTGGGGGGGGTACCCCTGCCACGTTTTGTACCGGGGTCCAGTTTGTGGGGGTGGTACTATGGTCCAATTCGTGGCCTGTTTTTGGAGTTAATGGTCGCAGGTTGTAATTCCGACCCCTGCCAGGAATTGGACGAGTGTCATACTCTTCTTATTATGCACTCTTGGTAATAGTTGGGATTATTTATGCGGTTGGGTTTAATATAAAATCACTAGACGTCGATCTGTAGCCCTTTGAATAAACTCACAGGCCCACAGGCACAAATTTGTGTGCCTGTGACCTGTGGCCACACGTGCCTGTGAATCCCGTTTCGATAAGCGCACAGTGCTACCTGTCACAAGCCACAGACAGAGGTCACAATTCCACAGGTGACGCACACAATGTGACTGCATGTTCGGCTTGCCTGCAAACGCACATAGGTACGCTGCTGAAAAACGCTGTTATATGCTCGTTATATGGTTTTCGTTGTGCCTGTGACCTGTGCCTGTGAGATATTGAAACAGAATTCACAGGCTCACAGGCCCACAAATTTGTGGACCTGTGAGTTTACTGAAACGGGCTACTGATCTGGATCAGATGGAAATTTCGAACCAATTGAATATAGCAAATAGCAAGCAGAGTAGATTAATGGAAAACTGACCATGACACTCTCCTCATTGGCTAGTTTAGTACCTAGTTCAGTGGATGAATGACACATTAGCGGACAGAACCTAACTTAACCTGACAGACGAAGGTATGGGCCTTTACAAGCTTTTGAGGATTTTACCTAAGTCCATCGTAGATTTAATAAAAGTGGCCTATAGGAGGAGTCATTCTTCCCTTTGTAAGGTATTAGGCTAACGCAAGTCGACTCATGTCAATTTATTAACGTCAGCACTCAGCATACAAGATTACATTTCACCCACGCAGTACAGGTACATATATAATAGATTGTCAAGATCGATATCGTCGCCAGATTAATATTCTATTTTTTAATTTTATAATAACTAACTAAAAAGTTACTTTGCTAATAAAGTGATACAGACAGTGAGAATAAGAGTACATGATACGGAATAGTATGACACTCTTCCTTACTCGAAAAAGCCGTTTTACACCTTGATTTCACGAGGGGACCCCCCGTCAAATCATGAATGTCTTGATTTCAGGGAGGATTAAGCCCTTGAAATCAAGACACCACCGATTTTGTGCTGGTAGTGTATTTAACCGCCTAGGAAAGTGTGTCATACTCTTCCCTATTTTATACTCTGTTCCTAAATATCAAAAACAAAACAAATTCCAACACCAAAAAAATCCTAGCTTTAAAAAATAGATATTCAAAAATGTTTGGTCAAAAAATTATTTGCAGTACATACATTAATTCCCAAAAAATTCTTGAAGCCGTGAATTATCGAACATCAAACTTGGATCGATTCGTTTTCGCAGCTGTATAAAATCATCGAATTTCGGATATAGTTTTTTCAGACCTGAAGGTGGGATTTCAAAATCTTTCGCCCAATGAGGTCGTCCGTCAAACTTCTGCGCAACTTGTTCAAAAAGTTTGAAAAACGCCCTTTTGTCCACATGATAGCCGTAAGGTCGAAATGTCAAGACGTTAATATAACACACTGTTCGGTTGTAAGCAGGGCTCAGCCAAATTTCGTCAGATTTTGCGAATCGAACTTCGATGGTAAAATGAGCTCCGGATGGTTTTTGACGATTTATTTCCAAGTCCAAAAGTTTAAGAGCTTTACCGCAAGTCTCTATCGGTATAGCCCATTCCATCACATACTGACTAAACAAACAATCGAATGAAAAAACTTTTTCGTAGCTTTCGCGTCGAATTTGAAAACCACTTCGCAGACAAACCGCGAAATAGTTTACCCATTTGACAAAACCAGGCAGAAATATCGTGAGAAAATACAGAAATTGAATCAAATGAAAACTGATCAATTTGGCCCAAATCCACCCTTTCAGCTGATCCCAATAGGTTTTCGGTTTTTCAGTTTGAGCATCGATTTTCGTGATTTCGTTAACTTGAACGTGATTTGTGTAGGGAAACACGAACAGTCGAACGGTGTCATTTTCGCGCAAAATATTCGGCAGTTTCGGTATGAATTCGTCCAATTTCTCCATATAAGATACTTCTTCGATCCACTGATAAGCTTCACACTGAAGTTTCATATCGAGAATAATTCCTAAGGCGCCCAAACCGCACTGAAACGCACGAAATAAATCCATATTCTGAGTTGGGCTACAAATCTCAATTTTTCCGTCGGCTAGCATAACCCTCATTTCATGGATATGGCCCCCCAAAACTTGACAGTTTAGGCTTGTTCCATGAGTAGCTGTGGAGACGGTCCCCCCAATAGTGACATCAAGAGCACTAGGTAATGTGAGAAGTCCCAGACCTTCAGCTTGTAACTGAGCCACCAAATCGCTAAGCATAATTCCCGACTGAACTGTAGCGGTTTGATTGGCTTTATCGATCTCCAAAACTCGATTGAATCCATTCATATCGATCAAGTATTGATCCGTGCACCATAAATTTGAGGGGGTGTGGCGTCCCCCTACTGCTTTGACTTTGAAGTTTTGTTTTCTTGCCGATTGCAAAATCGAACTCAACTCGTCTTCTGTAGTTGGTCGAAATACCCGACTGGGGTGACACGAATAAGTTTTCGCCCAATTGGTAATCTTATCTTGGTCGGTGTTAGACTCGATAATCATTGTCACTGAGTTGATGTGGTTGCCTGAAAAAAAATATTACAATAATGTACATACGTTAAAAATAATGATTTTCAAAATATCTAAATAAAAATTTCAATCATTTCGCATCGAAACTTTTTGAAACGTTAGGCATTATCCTTAGTTGGTTTAAAAAAACTTATGACTTGATACGAGAACTGTATAGGAAGATTAGCCTATGTAATAGGAACAGATCAAAAGCTTTACCCACACAGTAGTCTTAAGGCCAGTTTACACGACCAAACTTGCACCAAACTCACGCCAAACCAAACCTGCTCCAAACTCGAGTTTGGTGTAAGTTTGGTGTGAGTTTGGTCGTGTGAATACACACCAAACATGCTCCAAACTCACTCTAAACTCAGACCAAACTGCCAACTCTAGTTTGGTGGACCACCAAACTTGGTTTGGTGGTTTGACCAAACAGCCAATCAAATTTAAGTATTCAACTGCACAGCTACATTTTCCCAGCATTGTTTATATGCACAAGCGTAGTCTGCCTACGATATTGATTTTTACTGCTGAGTTTTTTGTAACACAATGGCTGCTGAGAAGAATCTGTGGGGCATTATTAATGTGATTGCACTGATTAATTTCTACAAAAACACGAATTTTTGTGCCAAGTCAAAGATCCAAATTACTACAAACAAGCCCAACCTGCGGCAAAACCTTCAGGAAGTATTAAGAATTATGTTCAAGCTCAATTATGTTCAGCTAAAACCTGTTGTGCAGCAGATAATTATCTTATTGTAAAATGTGTATGCAAAAGTTCAATGCGTTTTTATGCAATCTTACAATAAGTTGTTTATGCAAAAACTGGAAAGAGTTTTAATTATCTAACAACAAATTATGTAGGAATGGGTTGTTTTGATGAGTGAGAAGTGTATTCATTCTTAAATGACTACAGTTCGCAGGAAACATAAGATGCTGCCAACAAAATTATCTGGTCAAATTTTGGTACTATCAGCAATGTGACACACGCGCACTATGTGACACACATGAACTAAACAAACGCACATTGACATTTTTCCAGCTTACAGTGTAACTTTTGCACTAAACAATGATGTGACGCTCGCGCAGTAGCTCTAATATGCAAAGCAAACTAACGCACAGACGTACATTGCACTACAAGCCCAGTGTATTCCGCCAGAAATCAAAATTAGAGACCTGTTGTGCTGTGGCACAACAGGAAAAACATTTTTCCTCAGTTTACAGGTATGTTCCAATTGATGAGTGAATTTTAGGGACAATAATAGTCTGATAATAAGTTTATAAAAGTACCATGCAGTCGATATCTACTTAATGAGTTGAAACTGTTCAGCGTTGGTGCATAAGTTCAAGGTATATCAAGGTATTTCTTTAGATCAAATTTATACTCTACCTGAATTTGGGCCAAAATTCGTTTAACTTGGTACAAAGACAATAGAATTGTAGGTACAAGAGCTTACAAAACAGACACTTGTGTTAAAGTATGTATGAATGGTGTGTTGTGGTTACAAACCCGAATAAACTATCATTCTCAAAGTTTTAACGTTTATTTATATTTGAACACAAAAATTGTTTTGCTTTTACAAAACTCGAATTTGAACTAAAAGTTTAAATGCGCGCTCGTTGCTGTGGTGGCTTCTGATTGGCTGTTTGGTGCAAATTTGCTCTGAGTTTGGGGCAGTTTGGTTTGGTGATTGTTTGGTCGTGTGAATGCAAAGTTTGGTGGAAATTTGGACCAAACCTTCAGTTTGGAGCAAGTTTGGTTTGGCGTAAGTTTGGTGCAAGTTTGGTCGTGTAAACTGGCCTTTACGGCAAATTTCGGACTCAAAACCTACACAAACTCGTCCGTTAATTAAAAAAACTAATTCAACATAGAAAAAACAAAAGTATTTTAAAAGTGGCGGCAAGAAGAAGTCGGTTGGAGCGAAAAAAAAAAATATATATATATATATATATATGGACCAGTTTCGAACTCAGACAGAAGACAGAAAAAGTAGGCATAAAAAGTTCGGCATTTATTTACCAAACTTTTTAGGCTGTCACAACAAAACACAATAAACAAGCGTTGCATATGACTTTGATGCTTTTTAATGTCACAAAACTAGGTCAGCTTCTAAATGTAACCCAAGAAAACTGATACCAAAAGTGCATAATAGGAAGAGTATGACACTACCAATTCCTGGCCTGGGTCCCGATAACAGCCTGCCACCATTATGTCCAAAAAAGACAATGAATTGGACCGGAGAACCTTCTGCACAGATTCGACCTCAGTCCAAAACTCGGCAGAAGTAACTCTTTCCCTCACAAACTGGTCTCAAACCTGGCAGGGATCTGATTGGCCGAAAATTGCATTTGAAGCGGAATTTTATTTATCTGGCACAACTAGGCTGTATCTATTTTTAGACCGGATTTTAAAACAGGTACCTCGACTTTTTGACCACCAGTGTCTGATTATTTGTCCGGGGGCTTACCCCTATGACGTTTTAAATAAAGCTTAAATTTGTGTCGGGCGGGGGAGTGTAGTGCACCCCTGATAAGTTCCAGACTGGGGTCCGATCTGTGGACGGGGTTTTATAATCTGATTCTTGCCTTTGTTTGGAAGACAATGGTGCAAAATGTCTTCCGGAGTTCGGACCCAGGTCAGGAATTGGTAGAGTATATACATATCATACTATTCTTTATTATGCACTAAAAAGGAGACAAACTGCAAAATATGTAAAAAAATACTATTAATTTGAAAAAAACGGCAAATTGACATTTATAAAATTATGGCAAATCATTCTGTAAAATAACTGCACCCAAACATGATACGCATGTGTAACAGGTTTGCTCTGCACATGAAAACCGGTTTCTGACTTCCTTTCAATGAACCTTTACAGGAACAGCTGTGACTAATATCACGTGGTTGTATAGGTTTGTGGGGAGTGTGCACTGTAACTGTCAGATCATAAAATTTATTCCATTCATTTAATGGCTACGTGTGTTACAGCATGACCACAGCTAAACAGTGTGATAAGGGCGGAAGGGCGTTAAGGACCCCCAGATTTTTGATTTTGGTATATACAAGGGCTAACAAAGTTAGAGCCTAGAATCTAGACACGAGGGCAAGCAAATTATATGGGCGCATAAATATGTGCTTTTATATCAAGTTTATGTGATTTTTATTACCTATATGTTGGCCGAAATGTTCAAAAATTGTTAACTTTTCGCAAAAACAGAAACTTTTCGTGTGATTTAGCATGAAGGCAGTCAGTACAAGACTCGCTACATACAAGACCCATGCAGAATAGACCTGCGTGTTTAAAGTTTGAGCAGAACCTTTGATGTTTGTTTGGGTAGGAGTTAGGACTGTGGACTTTTGTGGTGGAATTCTGGAATGCATCAAGTCAGACTTAAAACATGCCTATGAAGCATCTGTTTACTCTCACAAACCTACACGACTGAAAAGGCCCCTTTGCACGAATAAACTTTGCTCCGAACCCGGTGTGTCATTTCAATCACTATCCGAAATTTCGAACCTACTAACTTTCACGGCGATCGGACAAGCTTCGAACCGGATTCGCAGGTTCCATGCTCTACTGAGCTGCATAGTGCATATGTTATGTGTCATCACCCAGCTGAGGTATATATGTCACGATAGCAGGCAACGTTGAGCAGCAACAAGCATGTTATTTAATGGTGTCACTCAAAATTACTGACTGTTAGCACTCAAAACTGCAGACAGATAATTGGCTGACTAAATGTGACCGCCTGCTTTTTTTTTTTTTTTTTTTGTTTTGCCCATAAGGTGGTCGAGCACGTGATAATGCACAGATTCACCTCTTCCTCCATGAGCTGCTAAACCAGGCTACGGGTGTTAGCCCCTCACGGAGGGAATGTCCTATAAAAATTTTATAATTTAAGAATTACAGGATATAATGTGATCCTGTTGTTCGTTTTGATTTTAAGGTTTAAATTAAGGGCAAGTTTTGATCGCTTACTTCCGATCCCGCATGTCGCAAGTACAGTACGGGGTACAGTCGCAAGTCAACCAGAAGTTTAATATTTTAAGTTTTATTTAAGTCCAATTTCGCTTGTCATACCTGGCATGTCTTTGTAAAGATACTACCTTTATTGGCTGCTACTGGCACATGGTACTTCAACAATGTCTTTATTCCAGGTGTGGTTGTAACCGGTGCTTGGCGAAAGTTGTAAGCCGTTTACAAACTATCAGACTCTTAATGACATTGGTTTCTGTCTTCATACACACTGACACTGCGTTGTCGATTTGTGGATTTGTGATCATAAAGATGTATTCGACGAAATTCTTTTTGTCTTTGGCTCCTTTGTCTCCGTCCGTCCGTCCGTCCCTGTAGACTGTGCACCTTCGTCATCCTGAGAGCCCTGAGCAGATGTAAACGTACCCACTGGTTCTAGTGTAAAGTCCAAGAAACAGCATCCACAGCATCGCCATCGCAAGACCGATCTTCTAGCTCACATCCAAGGAAAGACTAATCTGAGAATCCTCGTAGACGGGCTCTCAGTCTGGGGGTGGGCTTGTCCCTGGTTTTTCAAAATTATAACGGCGCCTTGAAACCTGCGGGGGGGCTTGAACGTAAAAAACGCAATAAATTGCATCTGCTTAAATATTTCATTCATTTAAGGTTTTAGGTCAAATTTGAGAGGGGGAGCAAGTCTCGACATCTCAAATCTGGGGGACTTTCCCCCCATGTGTATTTGTGGCCATAGGTCTGGTAAGTCATTGTTAATATGCAAGTCTAATTGGAGCCGTTTATGGTCGGCATGCCTTTGTACATTGTCTGGGCCAGTCTACCACGTTTTGAGTGACAACAGTCAGTAATTTTGAGTGAACCCATTAATATTTTTCCCAGCAACAAATGATTGATAAAAAATAACTTCTTTCCAACGCTGTCTTCTTTTCGTGAGCCACCGTTAAGAGAGGTGAAGCACCTGTATGGGGGGGGGTGAGTTGTCTTCTGGGGGAAGAGATAAAACCCCACCCCCCACGCCCCTGTGTGATTTTGACCCGAACTGCGCAACTGACATGCGTTAAACCCGGAATTCCGAAAATCCTTACCTAAACCGAATTTACCGACCAAACCGACCAACTTTAGTCGAAACTGCAAAATATTTGTATTCAGTGTTTGACGTTTTACACAGGTAGCCTAATATTTTGGCCCGCTGCCTAATGACGTTTCATCGGGTGAGTATTTTCCACGCCTTAAAAGTGCTGTTCGTTCAATTGGTTCATCAACATAAAGGGAAGCAGTAACAACAAAACTTTGCTTTCAACAAAGAACCACATAGTGAAATTTATTAAATATAGATACTGTATAAAAGATTTCACTGACAATAGTAATAAATTAACGAATTAATAAGATACATGAAACAAATCTGTAACATTTGCCAGTAATAACTTGAGGAATAGATTAAATTTTTTCTTAAACGAAATCGAATCTTTTTTCGTGATTTGAAATTTCATTCTTTGCGTGATTTCAACCCTTAACTAATGACTAAAAGTCTACAATCTACCTGATCAATTTTGGACTACTTTTCGATTTATATTTAATTTTTCCTTATCACAGCGAATCATAGCAGGTATCATAAAAATAAAATTAGCAAAAGCAGTGTGAATAGACAATAATAATTTAGTTTGTTACTCCTGTGTGAGTTTGCTGGCTTGCTGCTAGCTAAGTCCGCCTTGACATGCAGTTCTCGGTCATTTTGAGGGACCGTATCAAGCAATCCTGCAGCGGGTATCGGAGGAAATTGTGCTTCAGTATGTCGTACAGTAATAGGGACCGTTTCCAAAGTTTCAGTCACCAAAATTGTTGTTGTTGTTGTTGTTGCCACTGTGGTCGGTTTTGGTTCCGGAATGGTCCCAGTCACGTGGGGTCCCAATCCACGACCGTAAGCATCCAAATCTTCCAGAATCCGGTGAACCAAACTGACATTATTGCAGTGGTGTGAATTGCAGATACAATTTATTTTCAGCGGCTCGGTTTCGTTCTGCCATTCGGCGCGACAGCCTTGCAAGACCAAATCCGGTTCGTTTGGTGTCAGACATCCTGGAAAAATTACAGTTTTAATTAATTAAGAAATAACTTTTGTAATTATTTAATTACATATGTAGTTATTAAATATATACATGTTTCGGTTGCGTAACCGCCGGAACACAGATTGAGCGTGAGGTACAACAAGATATATGCGGCCGTATTGGACGTTAGAACAAATACCGATAGACCAACTTATTGGCGCATATATACTAATTGCACTTCTGTATAAATCTACTACCAAAATTGCTTTCGACACGAAATTACGGGGATTTTCAGTCCCCAGCCTTTTCAGAGCTTCATGCTCCCCTAAATTCCCTAAGCTGACCGAATCTTGGCGTAAAAAATGTACAGAATCCGCTGTTTTGTTCAGCTTTTTAATCGCAGGTAGTGTTTGTGACCGGCCGCGTAAGCCGCCGGCCAGCTCCGTCCACCCGTCGGCCGGGCCGGCGAAGAGGTTCGGCCGGCCCGGCCGGCCGGTAACAGCCGGCTGGCCAGTCGGAGCGGCCGAATTGTTGGACAAAACCAACTCATTCAAATCTAGAGTGTCATTTTGGCGTAACGTAGCCTGCCAGATTGCTATGCCCGCCTTAGTTTTGTCAGTCGATCGAATCTGGCTAGCCAGCCGGTGTTTTTAAGAGGCAGGCCGGCCGGAGCCGGCCGGCGACTATCTGGCCGGCCGGCCGAAAATTCCGGCCGGTCACAAACACTTTCGCAGGCTTGGGCCAAACTACACCTGTGCACAAGTGTCAGAGTCGATTCATACTTACTGCCGTATGTCCGTTCAGCCAGACTTATTTGATCTTGAAAGACT
>JASANF010018076.1:0-17678 GCA_030248245.1 Trissonchulus sp. WLG1_4
TTTAGCAAATTTTCTAGACCCAAAATGAAAATTTTTTCAATTGCTTATATTTTTGCGCAGATATAGAACCCGAAAGTTGAGTGTGAATAGACACTTTTTACTTTGAAACCGTATATTTCATTATATAATTGACAAATCATAAAATCGTTCATTTTGGGTCTAGATAATTCACTTTTAAATATTTGTGCCATTTTTCGCATTTTTTTATTCTTTAAACTCGTTAAAAAGTGGCCAGATTTGAAAGCGCTCAAAAAAGCCAAATTGGTATAGTTTTAACACGTGCCATACAAATCATATTTACAGTTGTACAATAAAACTTTGCTTAAATGTAGAAAGAAAGTAGCGCTTTCTAACGCTATAAAAACTATGATATAAAGTTAATTAATTATTGAATACTATCCTGTTGAAAAACACTGCACATTCGTTACTACCACCTTAAGTAAAAAATAATCTTTATGTAATAAAGTCAACTTTTTTGACATTTTTGAAAACGGCAATATGTGGTATATATAGTGATGCGGGAAAAAAACCTATTTTAACTTTTCGGGTCGTCCTGTGCTCCACATAAATCGGATCCATTAATGCTCGCGGCTGTTATAACGGCCAGCTTTCGCCTAACTGTTGCACTAATAAAATGGATTCTAACAACTCACATTTTTGAGTAATGAGTCTCGTGTTATACTGCGGCCCCCGGTCTTATGACTTCCGCGTGAGCTGGCGGGCTAATCTCAATATCCGTGACCGGTGCCTATCTGTGCCGGAGAACACGCAGTACAACAACTTGACGCTAGAGCGTCGAATCTACAAGTCTAGAACTCGCTCAATACCCAGGTTCGGGAGCACTCTAAGTAATAACTCTACGGGCCCTAGTAACGCGAACACAGAACTAAATATTGGACCAGTACACGCGAACACCAACTAAAAACAAGGCTTTATTGAAGAGCCTGATTAGTCATGTAATTTATGCAACAGAACGAATTGCGAAACACAATATAAAACGCACAAAGAACAACTGAACAATGGTAAATTTGGACCCGAACTCAGGAGCGTCGGTCTACTAAAACTCAGGATTAGTCCATATCGGAACCCGCAATTTCCCCCAATAATTTGAACCGACCGACCTCGCAAATCTCCCCTTAAGGGGGTAGTGTCGCGAAAGCAGTCGATTTTGCGCGACTGTAAAACTTGTTCAGTAAAATGTTAGAAATTGTTCTTTCTATATTTTAAAAATCTACTAAAAGACAAATTATTTTGCCAAGTTTCAGCAAAATTGGTGCAGCATATAGTTTGCAATAATGTCTCAAAGTCGAAAAAATGACGAAAAAAAAACCTATTCACATTCCATTTTTAGTCACATTTATCAATTTTTCTGTTTAATTTTTTTACACAGACTAATAGCAAATATGTTGTAGTTTATGCACACGAAATTTAGTGCAGATTACTGTAGCGGCTGTGGAGTAATACTAGTTTGAACTGTGAAGGTGTACTTAAACTGTAAAATAGTAACAGCAATAATGATAAATTGTGCAAAATCTAGACGCTTATTTTCAAATCAGAAGAAAAACGAACCTTCAATTTTATTTTTTCTTATTTGTCGCAAAAAATTGTGCGTCCACACATGATGTGTACTTCACAAGCTGGCCAATCTGATATCAGGCTTGATTTTTCGAACTTTTATGTCCCTATTGTGTGATGTCTGGCTTACTAATGACGATTGGTCCAAGATATTTGTCAATATTGATAGTGTGATGTCTGGCAGTAATTATTTGATACCATACAGCGTTGGACTAGCTTCTCATTGCATGTACTACTTCAAAACAAAGGCCCGTATTCACATACTAAGTATTATTCACAAACAAACGCTAAGCGTTTGCTAAGCGCTAAGCGTTTAAGTATGTTTAGCATGGTAGAAGTTCAAGTTTCTGAATAGCACTAAGCGCTTATAAGCGCTAACACTAAGTGTAAACACTAAGTTTAAGCGTTACACTTAGTATGTGAATACGGGCCAAAAAGTTCTATTTTCACAGCCTATGAGCAAAACTGCTTTCGCGACACTACCCCCTTAAGCCAACCGACCTTCGTGCATTGCACCTTTTTAGCACTATTCAAAACTTATCATTTTAGACTTAAACTAGGTTTGTGCCCCCCTGTGCGGGTGCGACGCCTCTGGAGTACCCAGCACAATTTAAACCGGGCCCCGTCCCTTTGACCTAGGCCTTTCTCAAACAAAAAACTTAAACGAATTACACAATTTCCCGCATTTACACGCAAACGAAACTTTCCCGAATTTACACGAAATACGACAAAAGTTAAACAAACAAAAACATAATGAATGGCACAAATAAACCCTGTGTTAGCAAACAATTAACAATTTATTATAACAAAAAATTAAAACAAATGTAACCAGAATTTCAGATACAATTTCTTGCTTTTCGCACAAGCCTCAACTCGGACGCCCGTCGCGAGTAACTATCAACTACAAGCCGTGCCCCCAGGTCCTGGAGGTTTTACCAGATCGAACTGGATCAGCTGGATTCGGAACGAGTCCAGAGTGCTACTGTAGAACAACTGTAACCGGAAAACCAAACTTCGTAGGCAATCAGTTTGAGTATACTATACGCACACAAAATTCACACTCTAGGTAGTCGACCAATGAAAATGCGGCGAGACTGAGTACGTGATAATTTGGCGGCCAATCGTGATCAGTTACAGGCCACCTAGTGAAAAAATGTTTAGATCTTACATGTATGTGTAATGTGTGTACTACATACACATACGCACGCAGAGACTGCCTGCTCCGCTGTTCTGTTCCGTTGCTTGCTTAGCGTATAATTTGTTTAGAGATGTTATAACTTGTCATTGCGCATTGCGGTAATTTTCATTTTTTGGCAAGTCTCAGTTTGTAATGAAAGTTTAATTTTTCGCTGATAAATACAGGTAAGTATGTATGTATGTAGTATGTAGGTAAGTAGTTTATTTATTCTCCAATCTCATCAAGTATCAGTTTTGAATTTTACGAAAATGTGCCACATTTTTATGAGATGTCAAGTGCAGGGACTAAAAGTACGTTCCAACAGCCACACCAGCGATAAGTACACAACTACTTACGTAAAAGATTAGATCACAGCAAAAATGCAACGTGTACGCCACAGTTCTGAACATAGAAAATTAAAAATTAAAAAAATCACCATCAAGGGCAAGAAAACAAACGCATCTGTCAAAACGAGTGTTAGAACTAACCCAACCATCAAGTTTAGTCACGTGAACTAATTTTTGCAAGTGTCCGTACAAACCAGTATACGGACACGGACACGGACAACCTTTACGGACATTGCGGACATTCTTTACGGACACAGACACACTTTTACGTACAACCGGACACGGACAGTCTACGGACACGGACACCTCCGGACGGGGACACGGACACGGACACGGACATTCCTTACGGACTACTATGAACTAGGCTTTACACTTAAACTTAGTGTTTACAGTAAGCGTTAGCGCTTATAAACGCTAAGGGTGGATTTCACCACGATGGTTTTAAAAACCATGGTTTAAACCACGACTATGGTTTAAACCTGGTTTATAAAAACCCGATCGACAGAACATTTCGTTACGAAATTATTCTAAAATAGACCAATTTCTAACGTAATGTTCTAAAAAACTGGGGTGACTGAGCATGTTAGCCAATCAAATGTCTTAAACCTTAATTTAACCATAGTTTAAACCTGGTTTAGAAAAACTATGGTTTAAACTGCATTTCACCAACAACTTAAAACCAACCAGTTTTAGTGTTGTCGACAAATAGATAATATTTGTGCTTAGTTGCAGAGTAGCAATTATTGTATTGCCTTGTCGGTCGAGTATTAGGCATTGACTTTTGCTCGGATTCAGGGGAAGAAAATTTGTATCGCCCAAACAGAAAAATGTTCAAATCTGTCCTCCAATAGCCTTAAAAAAGGTCATCCAGTGCATTGTGTCTCCAAAGCAAGTCTGTGTCGTCGGCATATCTGCGCAATGTGTGAACGTTTAAAAGATAGGAGAAATCCATCACGTACATATTAAAAAGAAGCGGCGATAATGCATTCCCTTGAGGTACACCTGTGAGTACCGGCGGAGGAGAAGACTTTTTTGTACCAATTCGTACAATTAATGTTTAAAAATATTTTTTGCCCAGAGCGTCATCGAAAATTATAGCTGAAAACAACAAAAACTATACAGTTGCCAGGCCGGTGAGTGTCCAAAAGCTAAAAAATCTACAAGTACGAAGTTTTGGCATTACGAACCGTAAATATACTAAAAATGGTATTTTTCTTGCAACAAAACAGATAAGCAATGGAGAAAACTATGAATTAAGCAACTTTACGGCACACAAGTAATTGATACACACACATTATGCTTTCATAAGGATGAAAGCAAAGAGTACTACGCCAAAAAATTGCAGGGGTGTAGAACGACAACCACCAAGAAAACTGTGAAAAAAGTTTTGAATTTTGAGACGTATCAGGAATATAAACTTGCGTTTACTGTCGAACAAAAAATGAGTCACAGAGAATTGAAAACTGCTATCGGTTCCGAAATTGCATCGGTTCCGGTTCCGCATCTGGTTTTGGTTCTACTAACGCCTTCGATGTGTGTGTGTGTGAAGTTCCGGTGTGAACAGCACTTTTTTAGAAGACTTGTAATTTTGATAATTGTTATTTAAAAACTAATGCCCGTGGTAATCCGTGGCTGTCTGAACTGACGTTTGTTTTTTAAGCAGTTTTCACTACCAATTTCATTTTTTGTGGCATTACCTAACAGTTTAAAAAAAAGCAAAGTTAATACAGGTTAATTATTAAAAATAAACTTCTTTACTAAATTTTCATTTTTTTCAATACTCGTAATGTTTTTTCCAGTAGTATCCATCGAACATCAAGAGCAATTGAAGCAGCGTGGCCGAGTGTTTTAAAAGCGCTAGTGCAGGAGGTGTCTTTATTGTATGGGTCGACCCTCAGAGCTACCGGTGTTGTTATTTTCCCAATAATTCATGTTATGTACTGTTGTCTGCACGATATGTTTGAACGAAAGTGGTCGCTCCGAAAAAAAGCTTTGAAGATAATCTCATGTAAAATAACTGCGACTCTGGAACTACCAACTTAAGGTCGCGCTCAGGGGAACCGACTTTGGCGTTTAATTTTTTTCAGCGACATTTTTGACCATAATGTCTTGAAGGAAAGTTGTTCAAAATGAAAATAGCTTTCATTTGATGTGCATATTGTGATAAAATTTTTTTTCAATTTTTTGGATAATTTTGTAGCCGTAGCAAAAAAATTTTTGTTTCCATATAAAATGATTACTCATATCATTGAAATATGCGGTTTCTTAGCTTTAAATTGATGTATTAAACTTAAGAATACGTTGAAGTTTTGCTGAGTTATTTAGCCGTGAAAATAGCAAATCCAAAATGAAAAACCTACAAAGCTGATAAATCTTCGAAAATATCAAATTTTTGATTTAATTTCTTAAAAAATTGAGTATGGCTTTTTGTAACTTTTTCAACGGAAATATGCAGTCCTAGGAAAGGTCTAATTTTTGAAAAAGTGAAACGTGTGGGCAAACCTTACATTTTTGCGTAGCGAAATCGACTACTTTTTTTGGACCTGGGTCCCGGCTGCCGTTTGCGATTAAGTTGAAAATTTGCACAATGAAAGAAAGAACATAAATGCAGACGTGAAAGTTTTTCGATTTTCAAATTTTGGCCCGTAGCACTTTTTGTAGTCACTCAAACACGACTGATTTTTGAAAAATCGATTTTTTGCAAAATCAAAAAAAAATTGAAAAATCGAAGATCAATCACGTCTATATTTTTGAGAGATCTTTCTATTGATACCAAAATCATCAAAATCGGTTGAAGTTTCGCT
Source organism: Trissonchulus sp. WLG1_4 (assembly GCA_030248245.1). Lineage (NCBI taxonomy): Eukaryota > Metazoa > Nematoda > Enoplea > Enoplida > Ironidae > Trissonchulus > Trissonchulus sp. WLG1_4. Next base: position 5,904 of record JASANF010018076.1, read on the forward strand.
GAGCTAGGTCAAAAACAAAATTAGTGTGAATAGGAAATTCGACATGGTCATAAAATTTGACACATTCACATTAAAGTGCTGGACTGTATGTCGTTTTAATATACAGATAATAACTTCTGAAACAGATCTTCAAACAAACCAAAAAAACCATTCCGTATGTTTGCTTAATTGCAGCGACAAAAGCGATTATGGCCGGGTTTTGACGCGCCGCAGGTCGACTTTACACTACCACGGACGTAACCGATACAGCCGTTTTGTACTTGATTAGTTTTTCTCATAGACGGATGAAAGCGCAGAAAACGTCTTGCGCTATCGAACACACAGGGCTTACCAGCCGCCATTGAGAGTTGAGCTATAATGCCCAGTTGCAATACCTGAAAATAAACAAAGAGTAGCTAGTGGCTTGTTTTATAAGTGTTCAACTTTTATTGGCTCAAAATAACTCACAAACATTGAACATCATTTTAAATAAACTTTGCCTTTTACCTATTTCCAAGATTCTTGATCATAAATTTTATCTTGTATTACACCTGACTATAGTTCCTGTTGGCATGTTTGGTTCCTTCTAAAGAAGGAGCCATTGTTTCGAAATTTAGCTATGACAGTGCAAAACATTTCAGGCTGCGCAGTCTAATTTTTGAGCGTAGAGTTAAGCTCGGAGATGGCAGCCCGTTTTTTTGTCTGCATATATAGAACTCTATGTAAGATTATCAACAACAACAAAAATAATTGCATTAAAATAGAGTAATTTTTAACTTCTTTTATCATTCCAGTTTGAGTACGCTGTACAGTAGCCCGTTTCAATAAACTCACGGGTCCACAAATTTGTGGGTTTGTGAGCCTGTGCCTGTGAATTCTGTTTCAATATCTCACAGGCACAGGTCACAGCTCACAGGCCACAGGCACAGGTCACAGTTCACAGGCCACAGGCACAGGTCACAGCTCACAGGCCACAGGCACAGCGAAATTCATCTAACGCGCATACACCACCAGGCTGTTTTTCAGCAGCGTACCTATGTGCGTTTGCTGGCAAGCCGAGTCACATTGTGTGCGTCACCTGTGGAATAGTGACCTGTGCCTGTGGCCTGTGACAGGTAACATTTTGTGGTTATTCCTGTTGTGCCACAGCACAACAGGTCTTTAATTTCGATTCTAAATAGACGATAGCACTGTAGCACTGTGCTTGTATTCATCTTTTGTCAGTCGGATTGTGTATTCTGTGCTTCAGTCCAACCGCGCGGGCGTCACATTAGATTTGCAGTGTTTCCTACGTTAGTTCGAATGGGTTCAGTGTTAATTTACAAGTGCTATGTGAAAACACAATCACTTTATGTGCAAAACCATTTGAGATTACGGAACGCAAAAAGGTGACTAAGAAACACAGCTCTCAAAGGTGTTGGGGTAAGTTTATTGTTATCAATAAAACATCATCTTAGGTTTTATTATGACAGTTTGAGAATTAGAATTGGAATTATAATCATTATTACTGAACAGACATTGTGCAATTAAACGCGAATAGAATTCAAAAAAAATTTTCACAACAAAATAAATTTTATATATATGTTAACCTTAACATTGGACAAAAACGTCAAATTGTGCACCAGACTTAATGCAGATAAATTGTTGTTAAAGATTTTTATCTATCGCTTATCGGAGCCGAAATAGCTCAGTTGGGACAGCGTTAGACTAAAGATCTAAATGCCTTGGTTTGATCCTGGGTTTCGGTCGCAATTTTTTGAATCAAGATGCTGTTTTTTAATAATTCATTTTGCCAATTATAAGTTTAAATTTCTCTAGTTTAACATAGTTTATTTATTTAATTTATAGATTACAATAATTATTAAATATGTATGTTTATTACATATATATGTACTATGAAAGTATAATTACCAACACGAGTGGTCGTTAGGTATATATTATTTTTCTTTCTCAACAGACACACTTGTGTTGCTTTGATTGCATTTATACCAAACTTCTGTGTCCTTGGTTTATACATTTACATTAACCAAACAACTTAGTTCAAAGTTTAAGTGAGTTGCAATATTTTATGCAGTATCTGAAGGCGATAATAGCCATTTTAGACACCAGCGCCAGGACGGCTTACCGTAGAACGAGATACCGCTGCACAACAGGTTTTAACTGACCTCTGGTCAGTTTTACTGCCTATAATAGTGCTAAAGAATTTGAACACGTTAACACGCTAATTACCCACCACTCTTAGTGCATACCTATTTATACTGAGGCCATAAGGAAAATACTACTTTTCCGATGAAAATAGTCTAATTTCCACATCAGTAAAAAACTGTCGCATAATACAACAATCTACAATGCCCAAAAACAGTTTAAAGATCCGGTCACTCGAATAAACTGTCAACTTTTATAGCCCCAGATTTGGTGGTTCATTATAAAGTTTTTCACTTAATCAGCTGGGCATTAAAGGATCGCTCCGGGAAACAAGGTTTTGGGCCATAACTTTTTTCAACTAACAAAGTCGAACTTGTGTCAAGAAGCAAACGTACTCAGAATGATGTGGGCTTTCATTAGAAACCAATATCAAAATATTTGAAAACATGCCAGATTTTGTGATTTTTTCTGGCAAACTGCCAAATGTGTAAAAATTGAGGAAAACTTTAATGAAAATCAATCAATGCACATCCTTAGACACAAAATAGCAGTCGAAAAAAGTTTGAAACAGCCTTAATTTTTACCTCCATTTTTGCTTGAAAACCGGTGTCACGGGAAAAAGTGTCCCCTCCAACAAAGTGTCCCCCCAAACACTTTTGCCTGTTCAAAAATGTCCCCCGGACACTTTTGCCTAGTCAAAATTGTCTCCCGGACACTTTTGACTAGACCAAAGTTTCCGCCGGACAGTTTTGCCTAGGCAAATGTGTCCTACCATGGGCAAAAGTGTCCCCCCTTAGTTCACGCTTAGATGCACGTTCAAAATCGTGTTTTAAATATACGCGACGGTTAGTGCTCACAAATTTACAACCAGCTCTCAGTTTTTGCCACAAGTTTTGTTATTCTTAATGCACTAAGTTTTTATTAGTTCTGTGCAGTTTAAATTGGATGAACAGACAGAGAACAAGTTGACCGACAGAACACTTTAGCTTTCAGTCCGTTCAGCCGCATATCCGTTTGGCTTAGACCGAGTATCAAGTTATCCTAACTAAACGGCACAGTTTCATTCAATCTATCCGTACGTCCGGTAAAGTTAACTTCAGTTCAACTGTGCCGAAATTCTTTAATGACAAAATACGGAGAAAAGGACGTGCCGCTGAAACGAATGAATTATAATACAGCCGTCTGTCTCATGTCCCAATTTTCATTGGGCAAAAAAGTATGAATTGAAAAGACGGACGAAACTGTTTTCGTGTGGGCTATGGTTTGTTTGTCCGTATGCATACTAAAGTATAAAACCTTACTAAGGTTAAATAGTTATGCATGTTGCTAAAAGTTGTTTTGAAGCATTTAAAGTTGAAAACTATTTTTAGAATGTATATAGCCATAGGTTTTGAGAATATAATTATTTTGCGAGTTTGCGGTTTCGTTGTACATATAGGACTGGACCAGTCAATTTTAGCATAAAAAGTGTAAGGGGGACACTTCTGCTCAAGTAGGACACTTTTGCCTAGGCAAAAATGACCTGGGGACAAGGGGGACACTTTCGCCCTTGACACCGGTTTTTACAAAACACCGTGTTCAATTTGGAACAATTTTAAAATTATCTGAAAAATGTGTAACATTGCTTAGCTACCAAAAGCTTTTTTTACTTGTATCTAGTGTCCCCAAATTTCTGCAAAATTTCAGTTTCAATTGCAGAATTCTTCGACAAAATTGCTGGCTTAAAAAAATTATACTGAGCAGTGCTCATGCTAATTTTTGGCATTCGATATCTTTTTGCTGCTTCAACCGATTTGGCTGAAATTTGGCATGAAGATAGCCTATTATTATGCGCAGTATTATGGACATTTCCTTATTTTATGTTCTAGGCCATGATACCACTGCTTTTAGTATTGAGAGACCGACCTCAAAAATAAAAAAATTACTATTTAAAAAAATTCGCACAGAATAAAACAAAAATTATGTTCAACTAGAAGTGTGCAAGGGCTACATTTTGATATATAAATCATGATTTTAAGACAAACTTACTGTGAGTTATCGCTTGCCAAAAAGTCACTAACGCGCAGTGCTCTGGCAGTCACATGACATTATCACGTGATCTAAACTTTTGACAATTTCATACCATACTATTTATTTATTCAGTAATATTTTAGTTTTATCATCTTTTTATTGACTTGAGGCAACTCCCAATTCCCGGAGCGCCCCTTTGAAAGATTATACGCCACTGAAGTTACCCGCCACTTCTAGTGTTGTCGCAGTGGGTAGTGTCGGTGTAGCGTGCCTGAAGATATAAATTAGTGTTAGTAATTGTGGATGGGGTGGTTGTATTTGTGGGCATAGTCGGTATATTTTAAGTTTTGGTGTTAGGTGTAGAGATTTTCGTGGTAGGGATTTGCTAGGATAAGAGATTTTGGTCTAGTCAAGTGTCCGCCGGGGTTTTGTCGGCGAGGTGTGGGGTTTTTGAGGAAGTGTTTGGGGGGTTTGTTGGGGGGGGATTTTTCGTGAAGGTTTTCAGGAGTGGGGGTAATTAGGGTGTTTCATTTTTTCGATGTATTTTGTGTCTAAGGTGTGGTTGTTGTTTTTTAAGTTTTCTATTTTTAATTTGGAGTTTGCAGAATCAATCTGGCATGTTTTCAAATATTTTGATATTGGTTTCTAATGAAAGCCCACATCATTCTGAGTACGTTTGCTTCTTGACACAAGTTCGACTTTGTTAGTTGAAAAAAGTTATGGCCCAAAACCTTGTTTCCCGGAGCGATCCTTTAATGCCCAGCTGATTAAGTGAAAAACTTTATAATGAACCACCAAATCTGGGGCTATCAACAAATTGACAGTTTATTCGAGTGACCGGATCTTTAAACTGTTTTTGGGCATTGTAGATTGTTGTATTATGCGACAGTTTTTTACTGATGTGGAAATTAGACTATTTTCATCGGAAAAGTAGTATTTTCCTTATGGCCTCAGTATAAATAGGTATGCACTAAGAGTGGTGGGTAATTAGCGTGTTAACGTGTTCAAAATTTAGCACTATTATAGGCAGTAAAACTGACCAGAGGTCAGTTAAAACCTGTTGTGCAGCGGTATCTCGTTCTACGGTAAGCCGTCCTGGCGCTGGTGTCTAAAATGGCTATTATCGCCTTCAGATACTGCATAAAATATTGCAACTCACTTAAACTTTGAACTAAGTTGTTTGGTTAATGTAAATGTATAAACCAAGGACACAGAAGTTTGGTATAAATGCAATCAAAGCAACACAAGTGTGTCTGTTGAGAAAGAAAAATAATATATACCTAACGACCACTCGTGTTGGTAATTATACTTTCATAGTACATATATATGTAATAAACATACATATTTAATAATTATTGTAATCTATAAATTAAATAAATAAACTATGTTAAACTAGAGAAATTTAAACTTATAATTGGCAAAATGAATTATTAAAAAACAGCATCTTGATTCAAAAAATTGCGACCGAAACCCAGGATCAAACCAAGGCATTTAGATCTTTAGTCTAACGCTGTCCCAACTGAGCTATTTCGGCTCCGATAAGCGATAGATAAAAATCTTTAACAACAATTTATCTGCATTAAGTCTGGTGCACAATTTGACGTTTTTGTCCAATGTTAAGGTTAACATATATATAAAATTTATTTTGTTGTGAAAATTTTTTTTGAATTCTATTCGCGTTTAATTGCACAATGTCTGTTCAGTAATAATGATTATAATTCCAATTCTAATTCTCAAACTGTCATAATAAAACCTAAGATGATGTTTTAGTGATAACAATAAACTTACCCCAACACCCTTTTGAGAGCTGTGTTTCTTAGTCACCCTTTTGCGTTCCGTAATCTCAAATGGTTTTGCACATAAAGTGATTGTGTTTTCACATAGCGCTTGTAAATTAACACTGAACCCATTCGAACTAACGTAGGAAACACTGCAAATCTAATGTGACGCCCGCGCGGTTGGACTGAAGCACAGAATACACAATCCGACTGACAAAAGATGAATACAAGCACAGTGCTACAGTGCTATCGTCTATTTTTAAATCGAAATTAAAGACCTGTTGTGCTGTGGCACAACAGGAATAACCACAAAATGTTACCTGTCACAGGCCACAGGCACAGGTCACACAGGTGACGCACACAATGTGACTCGGCTTGCCAGCAAACGCACATAGGTACGCTGCTGAAAAACAGCCTGGTGGTGTATGCGCGTTAGATGAATTTCGCTGTGCCTGTGGCCTGTGAGCTGTGACCTGTGCCTGTGGCCTGTGAACTGTGACCTGTGCCTGTGGCCTGTGACGTGACCTGTGCCTGTGAGATATTGAAACAGAATTCACAGGCACAGGCTACAAGCCCACAATTCTGGACCCGTGAGTTTATTGAAACGGGCTACTGTACAGCGTACTCAAACTGGAATGATAAAAGAAGTTAAAAATTACTCTATTTTAATGCAATTATTTTTGTTGTTGTTGATAATCTTACATAGAGTTCTATATATGCAGACAAAAAACGGGCTGCCATCTCCGAGCTTAACTCTACGCTCAAAAATTAGACTGCGCAGCCTGAAATGTTTTGCACTGTCATAGCTAAATTTCGAAACAATGGCTCTTTCTTTAGAAGGAACCAAACATGCCAACAGGAACTATAGTCAGGTGTAATACAAGATAAAATTTATGATCAAGAATCTTGGAAATAGGTAAAAGGCAAAGTTTATTTAAAATGATGTTCAATGTTTGTGAGTTATTTTGAGCCAATAAAAGTTGAACACTTATAAAACAAGCCACTAGCTACTCTTTGTTTATTTTCAGGTATTGCAACTGGGCATTATAGCTCAACTCTCAATGGCGGCTGGTAAGCCCTGTGTGTTCGATAGCGCAAGACGTTTTCTGCGCTTTCATCCGTCTATGAGAAAAACTAATCAAGTACAAAACGGCTGTATCGGTTACGTCCGTGGTAGTGTAAAGTCGACCTGCGGCGCGTCAAAACACGGCCATAATCGCTTTTGTCGCTGCAATTAAGCAAACATACGGAATGGTTTTTCGTTTGTTGAAGATCTGTTTCAGAAGTTATTATCTGTATATTAAAACGACATACAGTCCAGCACTTTAATGTGAATGTGTCAAATTTTATGACCATGTCGAATTTCCTATTCACACTAATTTTGTTTTTGACCTAGCTCAGCGAAACTTCAACCGATTTTGATGATTTTTGGTATCAAATTGAAAGATCTCTCAAAAATATAGACGTGATTGATCTTCGATTTTTCAATTTTTTTTTGATTTTGCAAAAAATCGATTTTTCAAAAATCAGTCGTGTTTGAGTGACTACAAAAAGTGCTACGGGCCAAAATTTGAAAATCGAAAAACTTTCACGTCTGCATTTATGTTCTTTCTTTCATTGTGCAAATTTTCGGCTTAATCGCAAACGGCAGCCGGGACCCAGGTCCAAAAAAAGTAGTCGATTTCGCTACGCAAAATGTAAGGTTTGCCCACACGTTTCACTTTTTCAAAAATTAGACCTTTCCTAGGACTGCATATATCCGTTGAAAAAGTTACGAAAAAGCCATACTCAATTTTTTAAGAAATTAAATCAAAAATTTGATATTTTCGAAGATTTATCAGCTTTGTAGGTTTTTCATTTTGGATTTGCTATTTTCACGGCTAAATAACTCAGCAAAATTTCAACGTATTCTTAAGTTTAATACATCAATTTAAAGCTAAGAAACCGCATATTTCAATGATATGAGTAATCATTTTATATGGAAACAAAAATTTTTTTGCTACGGCTACAAAATTATCCAAAAAATTGAAAAAAAATTTTATCACAATATGCACATCAAATGAAAGCTATTTTCATTTTGAACAACTTTCCTTCAAGACATTATGGTCAAAAATGTCGCTGAAAAAAATTAAACGCCAAAGTCGGTTTCCCTGAGCGCAACCTTAAGTTGGTAGTTCCAGAGTCGCAGTTATTTTACATGAGATTATCTTCAAAGCTTTTTTTTCGGAGCGACCACTTTCGTTCAAACATATCGTGCAGACAACAGTACATAACATGAATTATTGGGAAAATAACAACACAGACAACTGAGGGTCGACCCATACAGATAAAGACACCTCCTGCACTAGCGCTTTTTGAAACACTCGGCCACGCTGCTTCAATTGCTCTTGATGTTCAATGGATACTACTGGAAAAAACCTTACGAGTATTGAAAAAAATGAAAATTTAGTCAAAGAAGTTTATTTTTAATAATTAACCTGTATTAACTTTGCTTTTTTTTAAACTGTTAGGTAATGCCACAAAAAATGAAATTAGTAGTGAAAACTGCTTAAAAAACAAACGTCAGTTCAGACAGCCACGGATTACCACGGGCATTAATTTTTTAATAACAATTATCAAAATTACAAGTCTTCTAAAAAAGTGCTGTTCACACCGGAACTTCACACGCGCGCACACATCGAAGGCGTTAGTAGAACCAAAACCAGATGCGGAACCGGAACCGATGCAATTTCGGAACCGATAGCAGTTTTCAATTCTCTGTGACTCATTTTTTGTTCGACAGTAAACGCAAGTTTATATTCCTGATACGTCTCAAAATTCAAAACTTTTTTCACAGTTTTCTTGGTGGTTGTCGTTATACACCCCTGCAATTTTTTGGCGTAGTACTCTTTGCTTTCATCCTTATGAAAGCATAATGTGTGTGTATCAATTACTTGTGTGCCGTAAAGTTGCTTAATTCATAGTTTTCTCCATTGCTTATCTGTTTTGTTGCAAGAAAAATACCATTTTTAGTATAGTTACGGTTAGTAATGCCAAAACTTCGTACTTGTAGATTTTTTAGCTTTTGGACGCTCACCGGCCTCAGCAACTGTATAGTTTTGTTGTTTAAAGCTATAATTTTCGATGATGCACTGGGCAAAAAATATTTTTTAAACATTAATTGTACGAATTGGTACAAAAAAGTCTTCTCCTCCGCCGGTACTCACAGGTGTACCTCAAGGGAATGCATTATCGCCGCTTCTTTTTTAATATGTTCGTGATGGATTTCTCCTATCTTTAAACGTTCACACATTGCGCAGATATGCCGACGACACAGACTTGCTTTGGAGACACAATGCACTGGATGACCTTTTTTAAGGCTATTGGAGGACAGATTTGAACGTTTTTCTGTTTGGGCGATACAAATTTTCTTCCCCTGAATCCGACAAAAAGTCAATGCCTAATACTCGACCGACAAGGCAATACAATAATTGCTACTCTGCAACTAAGCACAAATATTATCTCTTTGTCAACAACACTAAAACTGGTTGGTTTTAAGTTGTTGGTGAAATGCAGGTTCAACCATAGTTTTTCTAAACCAGGTTTGAACTCTGGTTGATAAGGTTTCGATTAATTGGCTAACATGTTCAGTCACCCCAGTTTTTTAGAACATTACGTTAGAAATTGGTCTATTTTAGAATAATTTCGTAACAAAATGTTCTGTCGATCGGGTTTTTATAAACCAGTTAAATCATAGTCGTGGTTTGAACCATGGTTTTTTAAACCATTCGTGGTGAAATCCGCCCTTAGCCTTTATTATCGCTAACGCTTACTGTAGACGCTAAGTTTAAGTGTAAAGCCTAACGTTCATAGTCGTCATTAAGGAATGCTCCGTGTCCATGTCCGTGTCCAGTCAGAAAGTGTCATATTCCATTAAACTGTCCGTGTCCGGTTGTACGTAAAAGTGTATCTGTGTCCGTCAAGAATGTCCACAATGTGCCATTAAAGGTTGTACCGTATTCCCTGTAAGTATACTGATTTGTACGGACGCTTGCTAAAATTGCGTCACGTGACTAAACTTGATAATTGGTGCATTCGTTTTAGCACTAAGACTGAGCAAATGCGGTTTGTTTTCTTGCCCTTGATAGTGAAGTTTTTAATTTTTAATTTTCTATGTATTAGGAACTGTAGCTTACACGTTGCATTTTTGCTGTGATCGTGATATTTTCTAAGTAAGTAGTTGTGTATTTGTGGCTGCTACATATAGCTGTTTCAAACTAACTTTCATTTCCTGCACTTGACATCTCTAATTAAAATATTTAATATTAGTTCGTAAAATTAAAAACTGATACTTGAATAAATTAAAAAATAAATAAACTACTTTACCTTGCATTGCTTCATTAGTATTCATACTTACCTATATTATAGTAAGCAAAGACATGAGAATTTCATTACAAACTGAGACTTGCAGAAAAGATGAAAAAATTACCGCAATGCGCAATGACAAGTTATAACATTTCTAAACAAATTATACGCTAAGCAAGCAACGGAACAGAACAGCGGAGCAGGCAGTCTCTGCGTGCGTATGTGTATGTAGTACACACATTACACATACATGTAAGATCTAAACATTTTTTCACTAGGTGGCCTGTAACTGATCACGATTGGCCGCCAAATTATCACGTACTCAGTCTCGCCGCATTTTCATTGGTCGACTACCTAGAGTGTGAATTTTGTGTGCGTATAGTATACTCAAACTGATTGCCTACGAAGTTTGGTTTTCCGGTTACAGTTGTTCTACAGTAGCACTCTGTACTTGTTCCGAATCCAGCTGATCCAGTTCGATCTGGTAAAACCTCCAGGACCTGGGGGCACGGCTTGTAGTTGATAGTTACTCGCGACGGGCGTCCGAGTTGAGGCTTGTGCGAAAAGCAAGAAATTGTATCTGAAATTCTGGTTACATTTTAATTTTTTGTTATAATAAATTGTTAATTGTTTGCTAACACAGGGTTTATTTGTGCCATTCATTATGTTTTTGTTTGTTTAACTTTTGTCGTATTTCGTGTAAATTCGGGAAAGTTTCGTTTGCGTGTAAATGCGGGAAATTGTGTAATTCGTTTAAGTTTTTTGTTTGAGAAAGGCCTAGGTCAAAGGGACGGGGCCCGGTTTAAATTGTGCTGGGTACTCCAGAGGCGTCGCACCCGCACAGGGGGGCACAAACCTAGTTTAAGTCTAAAATGATAAGTTTTGAATAGTGCTAAAAAGGTGCAATGCACGAAGGTCGGTTGGCTTAAGGGGGTAGTGTCGCGAAAGCAGTTTTGCTCATAGGCTGTGAAAATAGAACTTTTTGGCCCGTATTCACATACTAAGTGTAACGCTTAAACTTAGTGTTTACACTTAGTGTTAGCGCTTATAAGCGCTTAGTGCTATTCAGAAACTTGAACTTCTACCATGCTAAACATACTTAAACGCTTAGCGCTTAGCAAACGCTTAGCGTTTGTTTGTGAATAATACTTAGTATGTGAATACGGGCCTTTGTTTTGAAGTAGTACATGCAATGAGAAGCTAGTCCAACGCTGTATGGTATCAAATAATTACTGCCAGACATCACACTATCAATATTGACAAATATCTTGGACCAATCGTCATTCAGTAAGCCAGACATCACACAATAGGGACATAAAAGTTCGTAAACTCAAGCCTGATATCAGATTGGCCAGCTTGTGAAGTACACATCATGTGTGGACGCACAATTTTTTGCGACAAATAAGAAAAAATAAAATTGAAGGTTCGTTTTTCTTCTGATTTGAAAATAAGCGTCTAGATTTTGCACAATTTATCATTATTGCTGTTACTATTTTACAGTTTAAGTACACCTTCACAG